>VZSF01009970.1:152360-421737 GCA_013398295.1 Chionis minor | reverse complement strand
ACACACACACACACACACACACACACACACACATCACGGCAATTCTTTGGCCTGAGCGTCCAGGCTGGTTTCTGTTCATAGGCCACTCATTTAAAGGACATTTCCCATCTGAGAGAACTTTCCACCCAGACTAAGGCTGCTGACATTTATGCAAGGACAAAGTGGGAAGAAAAATAAAAAAGAAACCGAGCAACATGAGAATTAAAAACACTGAACTCCAGGCTGTATTCTCTTATTTTATAATTCCATATCAATGCCACCATCACCGATTTTCTGTATTGTACTGTAATTTCCCTTAATGCAGAGGTAGGTCCTAATCATTTTGTATAATTTGAAATATTGTTTCTTTGCCTGAATGCAAAAGGTTGAGCAGGGTATTTTTGCTTTTTTTTTTTTTCCTCTTTCCCCAGAATGTTTTTATGAAAATTATGCCTCTACAGCAGCATCCTTTACTTAAACGAAAAAGGAGGGGAGGAGCATTACAGGATCAGCCACAATGCTTATTACAGAGGGATAATGTGAGCGGAGCCATTTAGCCAATTTACTTTTTAACTAAGGGTTACACTAAATAGTTTCATCGTGATGCACAGGGAAACTCTTGCTGTAGCAATCACGTACCTCCCCACCTGCTCTCCCACAGATGTCGGCGCTGAGGGTTTTTTCCAGTCACTTATTCCAGCTAAAGTAAAGCCCTCTAAGAACAGCCACCCGTCATGTCAAGTGAAATGCTCTATTTGAAAAACAGTGGAGTGCTGTAATTAAAAATACTGCAGTTGCATTCTAACCTCTGAGAAGTCAGCCGTGCCCTACGCTGCAGTCCTAATGTTAAAGATGCTTTCCATCCCATGGATGGAGATTTCACAAAATTGCCTCTGAGAGGATGCATGCAGGGCGGATTTCACCCCCAAGGAACTCAGGATAGCAAAAAATGTGTGATGCTTTGCACTTACACTATCACCTTTCATCAGAGGATCTCAAAGGACTTTGCAGACGCTAACAGAGTGAGCTCCACACTATTGTGTCTTCAGGAAGTTTTCAATTTATCAATTCCAGCCAATTTTTTAGTGAAGTCTTAAACACCGCCTTGATTCTGTTCCCCCAGGATGTCACTTCATTCTGCTCCAAGAAGGTCGAGGAAGGGTGAAGCAGACTCCTGAAGATTGCTCAAGGACTTTCCAGACACTAGGAAAAAAACTTTACAGTCTTGCATTGCCTCTAACATAGATGGGATTGAAGGCAACTGGTAAAATTGCAACCAAGGACAGGCCTTACGCAATCTGCTGCTTAAAAGCAGCTTTTACCAGCTACCCCAGGCGTGTGCTGGAGCTGCGTAATCTGCTATGAAACCCTGAATTGTTCATTTCCCAAAGCAGAAGGAAACATCTCCACAGAACTGATGGTTTATCAGAGCTGCTGTGAAACAGCCCTGGAGGTGAAAGCTGCGTGATTTGTATCCATGACTCACCATTGCAAACTGTGGGAGCTGGGGAAGAATGCTCATCCCGTGGAACCGTAGGCATCCCAACTATCCTTGATTTTCCATTCAGCCAGCCATGAGGGAAGGGCTTGCTTTCACCTGCACTGAGGTTTCCCTTCAGTTGTTCAGAAGAGGGCATCTCTCTCTATCTCCATCAGGTAGAGAGACCCCCAGAACTTACAGCTGGATGCCTAATACTGTCCCTCCCTTATGTTTTTGCATTAATAGCATTTTTTCCTTATTTTACAACTTTGGGAAAAACCACATAAATCATGGGAGTCCTAGAGAATCAGTTCTGTCATCTTTTGGGATATAATTTCTTCCCTGCATCTCTGCAAGAATTACTATTTTTTTTACGTGTAAACAAAATGCTTAGAAAGGATAAAAATCCCACAGGACTGAACCAAACCAGGGTACCAACCATCACTGTTTTCATTTTGGCTGCAGATAAACTCCAACCTCATTTCTTATCTTGAAAGTTACAGTAATCCACCTTGGAAGCCAAACCTTCAACTGGTGTAAGACACTGAAATCAAAGGCGCTCTGTGGATTACACCAGCCGAAGTCCTGCTTTGCTGAAACCCACAACAGACATTAGGTAATTGCATTGAGAAGTGAATCAAAGAAATGCCTTTTTTTTCTTTTTTTTTTTTCTGCTGACAACTTTAAAATCACGCTTTTCATGTGTGAAATGAAAGATTTGTATAATTGCTCATCCTTTGAACTCCGGTTTATTAAAACTGTGACATGCACATGAAAATGAGTTTATATATAAAGGGAGGAGAAACACACAGTAAGTAATTGCCACATAATGCAGTGACTTGGGAGTGGAAACAGCACAGGTTTGTTGTTCATGCTAATGAACAGGCTGCCCAGAGTTGTGATAAAGTTTCTCTAAGGGGCAAAGGCGAAGAAAGAAATACAAGTTCTTTAGTGTTTGATTGTTGGATCATGCCACCGCCAACATTATCTCCACAAGTGAAGCCTCAGCCCAGACCTCACCCAACGCTCTCGTGGACGTTCAGTCCAGTTGGTCCGTAGTTACGAGACCAGCCACGTCACGGGGTTCTGCACGCAACTGAAAGGTGGGGGGAACCTATCTAAGAAGCTTCGGTGTCACTTGTACAAACACAGCAGCAGATGCAGCTGCCAGGGTAGCCTTCAGACTTCAGATGGGATATCTTAACCCCTCTGCTACCTACTTTTGGAAAAAAACCGGTTCAGGAAAAGGGCCTGTCTCTGTCACTTGGGCCAATTCAGAGAGAAGTTAGGTGGGACTAGGTCATCCCTGGCCACTGCACCACAGGCTCTGGAAGCCACCTTCACTGCTGAAAATCCCTGAAGCTCTGATTGCTGGGGAATGGGACCAGGGCAGGCTCATCTCCCTGCATGGACTGTTCTGTATGCGCTCCCCCACGCCTCCACCACTGGCCAGAGGCAGAATATCAACTAAAGAGACCTTTGATCTAACCCAATATTTTGATTTTTGCCCATCTGAGAAGCTAAAAAACACTATAATTTATAGCTCCCTGCAGCCTTCCATGGCTGTGATAACTGTACTAGTTTAAATCTATTACATTCATTTTGAATCCAGCTCCAGAATACTGAGGAGCAATAGTTTTCATGCTGTGACTTTACTGTCCAAGCATCAGAAACTTCTAAGCCAAAAATCCTATCAAAACCAATGAAAAAATTAGCTTTAAAGTAGTTGAGAGAACATCTCCTGAGAGATGCAAATGTTGTTTACGTGCTAAAGGGACTAGTAGAACATAAATTGCCTCAGTTGTATCCCAAAGTCAGGCCAGAAGAAAAAAAAGATTGAAGAGACTCACAAGCCACCCATTCCTTCAACTTGCCCTCTCCCTGGGACACCCACAGCCTTTCCTCTACCTAAATACAACCCGTGACAAAGTGACACTACTAAACAACTAAACCAGCTGAATCGGGCAGGAGCTGTCTGTCTGTCTGCCTGCCTGCAGCCTCAGGGTCCTACTCAGCACTGGTGAGGCCGCAGCTTGAGTACTGTGTTCAGTTTTGGGCACCACAGTGTAGGACAGACATTGAGGGGCTGGAGCATGTCCAGAGAAGGGCAACGGAGCTGGTGAGGGGTCTGGAGAACAAGTCTTATGAGGAGCGGCTGAGGGAGTTGGGATTGTTCAGCCTGGAGAAGAGAAGGTTGAGGGGAGACCTTCTCACTCTCTACAACTCCCTGAAAGGAGGTTCTAGCCAGGTGGGGTCAATCTCTTCTCCCAAGGAACAAGTGACAGGACAAGAGGAAACGGCCTCAAGTTGTGCCAGGGGAGGTTTAGGTTGAATATTAGGAAAAACTTCTTTACCAAAAGGGTTCTCAAGCATTGGAACAGGCTGCCCAGGGAGGTGGTGGAATGGCCATCCCTGGAGGTATTTAAAAGACGGGTGGACGTGGTGCTGAGGGACATGGGTTAGGGGTGGTTTTGGTAGTGTAGGTTATGGTTGGACTCGATGATCTTGAATGTCTCTTCCAACCCAAGTGATCCCATGATTCTGTGATTCTACCACCACACAGTGAGGAGGGATTCACTATCCCTGACTAAATGACATGTTTCTAAGCACCCATTAGAGGCAATGGAGGGACACCAATTCTTCTAGAGGCTGGATCATCTTGTTTTCCAAAGGAGACCACGCTTTTTTCCCCCATTGCTTTCACAATATCCCCACTCTGCCCAGCTGCCTCACGCACAGACACACACACACACACACACACACACACACACAGCCACGGCTGGTGGTGATGGCAATAAACTTTCGAGTCTTTGTACCTTCACTGCAGGCCCTCAAACTTGGCTTCTCACACGTGATCCCAAGCACACCTCACCCCGGCACACAGATGCTTTCAGACGAGCTGATTAGAAGCAAAAAGACAAAAGGAAAACTTGGTGTAAGGAAAAGAAAAACTGACAGGGTTACTTGAGATTTGTCCTCCTTGCTGAAGTGACTGTCAGTGTTAAGAACAGTTTTTACAATGCCTGTGAAGTATCAGGTGGGAATGGTGGTGACTGCTGCTCAGGATAGAGTCATCCAAATAGATTCAGGCCATTTCTCCTGTCATCCTAATTATTGCTGTGATAGAATGGGATGCAGTGAGCAAAAGAAAAAAAGAAGAAAAAGTGGCTAAACTGACAAGGCCTTTCTTTCAGTTCTAAGTCCCTCAAAATCCTAGCTCTCTGGATTTACATGGTTTATTACCAGCGTGTCCTACAAAGTGGAACAAAAGTATTAGCCATTCAGGATAAATCCTCATGCCGAGCTGGCTGTGATGAAGCCCCTGTGTTACCTCTGAGTGTCATCAGCGTGGTGACAGGCCACCCAGCACACTTGGGCTGAATCTGGTGACAAAAACCCTCTCCAAAAGACAGAGCAGTTTGCAGCCGTTCAGCATGGGGTGTGTATTCTACATCCACTGACACATCTCTTATCTCCTTGCCCGATGGATAGAGGGAAAGAAGCAGAAAGAATCCACAGGGCTGTTCTGGGATGACTCTGCAGAGGAAAGGCGGGGGTTGAGGTGGGGGTCAATCTCTTCTCCCAAGGAACAAGGGACAGGACAAGAGGAAATGGCCTCAAGTTGTGCCAGGGGAGGTTTAGGTTGGAGATTAGGAAAAACTTCTTTACCAAAAGGGTTCTCAAGCATTGGAACAGGCTGCCCAGGGAGGGGGTGGAATGGCCGTCCCTGGAGGTATTTAAAAGCCGGGCAGACGTGGTGCTGAGGGACATGGGTTAGGGGTGGTTTTGGCATAGGTTTATGGTTGGACTCGATGATCTTGAATGTCTCTTCCAACACAAGTGATTCTGTGATTCTACGATTCTGAGGCAAAGCACTACTGATGGCGGGGGGGTGGTGCTAATGCAGATTCAATGCTCTATCTCCAATTTTTCCAAGCCTTACTAGCTTACACACACCCTGGGATACCATGGTCCGGCGGACACTGCAGTATATTGAACCCCTGTTGGATTTAGCCCCATGTGAATTGTGCCAGTTCCCATAAGAAGGGGAGGGGGAGGCCTGAATCCCAGATGCCCACCTGGAAGCCCGTGCCGGAGCACGCGGCTCAGCCCATCTCTGCTCCCAGAGCAGTGTGTGGTGTCCCGCCAGCGCAGCGGCTAACGCAGCAGGGCCCCGGCCTCGTGTGCGCCCTCGAGGCCATATTCAAACATAAATAATAAAGACCGTGTTGCTACAGAAGTGTAAAATAGTCACAAAGACATGATTATCCCATAAAAAGGAAGGGAGATTCAATGAAATGCTGCTTCACAGACCATGAGCTCGTCCGTTCCAATTCCTTCGGATACAGTAACCCAATCAAGCGGGGCACACCGCAATATCGCAGAGACCCGAAGGTGCAAAGTTAGCGCTTTCCTAACCAGAGGCAGAATAGATATGAGGGGGTGGAGTGGGTGGGGGGAACATCTGTGTGTGTAAAATCAAGAGCGAGGCCAAAAGGTTCCCAGAACAAGAATCCTCCTGAGAGGCAAAACCCATTTGGCACAAAGAGGAGAGTCGGCTGAGAGATGCAGAGTTCAAACATTGCAGCAGGTGGCAAATTAACTGAATTGGGCTCTTTCCTCAAAGAAGTGTGTGTCCACGCACGTGGGTATGTGTATTTTGTGGGTGTCTCCCACATCTCCAGTGACACAGATCGTCCTGCGTACATTGTCTTGCCAGCAGAACCCAGCCAAAGCCATTTGGTGCCTGTGGAAGGTTTCCCATGTAAATAGACGGGCTTTGCTGTTCATTAGTTCTTTTTTTTTTTTTGCTGTTCATTATTCTTCAAGCAAAAGGTGGCAGCCATGGTGGGACGGAGAGTGCACAGAGCTGCTGATCTGGCTCCCCTACCGCATGACCAGCAGCATGTGCCGCCTGAGATGGCCCTAACTGGCCCAACAGCCTCAAACGTCCCCCAGCTCCCGGTAAACTTGTCCCAAGTGAGCAGCTGTTTTCAAAACAGATGGCCCACACTTTACATCTGCATGTTGAAGCATCATTAAGGAAATTGGTCACAGGCCTCAGAACTGAACCCTTGGCTAATCTCAAATTGGCCTTCATTAGCAGGAAAGCTGTCCCTGTAGTGCCAGAAGCCCATGCAATGACATGGTGCACAGAAATCCCGAGAAGGAAAAAGCAGTGTTTGGCAAAGTACCACTTTATTTAGCCCTTCTGCTATCAAAGCCTCGGTTGTACTTGTGTTTAGTTTTTAATTTCTATGCTGACTTTACTACACACTTTGCTCCATGTGTGTATTGGCAGAGCTCCTGCAATGCAGTTATTAAACTCTGATACATGTGTAGGTGTATAATTGCAGAGAGGATTTTTTTTTAACAATGTATTTTGATCCATCTACAAATATAGAACGTAATTATCTGCAATTACCGCATGCTTATCTAAATAACTGTGTATTGTTCCCCCTCCCGTTGAAGAACACGAGCTTCCTATTCACGGCACAGCTACAGCGATGCGAAGTTCACAACTGTGCACTCCACACCGCCAATTACGGAGAGGAAGTTTATGCAATGTGTAAGCAGCAAAGCAAACACACATGTATACACACCCACAGAGCTTAAGAAATCATTAAATCTAGAGTGGGGAGACTTTCAAGCCGTTACATGAATTTGAAGATGAACAAAATTGTCTCAGACTTGCAGACCGTCAAGGGCAGAGTTCTTGTCGACCCTGGAGCAGATGGGTTGGTCAGTTAAGAGGACAAAACCGGATACTTAAGGAAATAACCTAGTTTTCATAGTTTTGTTGCAAACTTGCTGGGTAGCTCCGAGGACTATGCAGGTTATCAAATATCAATTATGGATAACAGGAATATCTGATTGATTTTTTCCCCCAGATCAGCTCTACTATCGATCAATTTCCATTTTCAAATTCCTTTGGTTTAACTTCACTCTGTTTCCACTTCCATTATGCCTAAATCCCAGGCATAAATACAGGCTGGGCAGAGAATGGCTGGAGAGCAGCCCTGAGAAGGACTTGGGAGTGCTCATGGATGAGAAGCTCAACATGAGCCGGCAGTGCGCGCTGGCAGCCCAGAAAGCCAACCGTATCCTGGGTTGCATCAAAAGAAGCGTGGCCAGCAGGGCACGGGAGGTGATTCTCCCCCTCTACTCTGCGCTTGTGAGACCCCACCTGGAGTACTGTGTCCAGCTCTGGAGTCCTCAACATAGAAAGGACATGGAACTGTTGGAACAGGTCCAGCGAAGGGCCACTAAGATGATGAGAGGGATGGAGCACCTCTCCTATGAGGACAGGCTGAGAGAGCTGGGGCTGTTCAGCCTGGAGAAGAGAAGGCTCCGGGGAGACCTGAGAGCAGCCTGTCAGTATCTGAAGGGAGCCTACAGGAGAGCTGGAGAGGGACTCTTTGTCAGGAATTCTAGTGATAGGACAAGGGGTAATGGTTTTAAATTGGAAGAGGGGAGATTTAGATTAGATATTAGGAAGTTCTTTACTGTGAGGGTGGTGAGGCACTGGAACAGGTTGCCCAGAGAAGTTGTGGAGGCCCCATCCCTGGAAGTGTTTAAGGCCGGGCTGGATGGGGCTTTGAGCAACCTGCCCTAGTGAGAGGTGTCCCTGCCCATGGCAGGGGGGTTGGAACTTGATGATCTTTAAGGTCCCTTCCAACTCTAACCATTCTATGATTCTATGATTCTAAATGACGAACTTTTAGAAAGCAGGAGACTTTCCTTGCCATGCGTAGTCTAAAGACAACAGATAAGCCAGTCCTTGATGATCTCTTTCCGCTGTTAGGAATGTGGAGGCAGAAGGGATGACAGTACCAGTTTAATAACAAGGTGAATTTCCAGCTGGTGTTAACACAGATGATCTCTGGGGTCACTGAAAGCTGCTCTGTTGCACTCTCAGAGTGTTCATGCGTGTCCGTGACACACTGGAGCCCAGCTTAAGGGTGGTGGGGCTAAGTTTATGCTGGCGTCTGACAGCGCTCTCTGTTTCCTAGGGTTCATTCACCCTTCTGAACCCGTCACCTGTCCAGCCCCGTTTCTCAGAGGTTTGTGCTTACTGTTCTTCTAACGTATGGGAAGGTGAGGCAGTTCTAGCCCAGCTTCGAGCTGGTCACGGTGTCAGACTGAAATCTGCCAATCACTTTAAGCTGATCTAATTCTGCATCAAAAGCAAAAACTACTTTTTTTTTTTTTTGTTCTTTTCTTTTCTTGTTTTTCAGCTGGCCTGTTCCCTGTCTCATGGCCCTGGAGTGCTGCTGTTTAGTTAGTTCTGCACAGCAGAAAAGCTCGGAACGCCAGCCCCGGGAAAGGGCAGGCAAGACTTAGCACTTCTGGGGAATTCAGATCAACTTAAATCACTTGCTAAATCCAACCTGCCTTTCAGCAGTTGAGAATTCAGAGAGAGAACAGATTTAATGGAAGCTCCTCTATGAGAGAGTAAAATTTGGTCTCTGCTGCTTGAAACAATACCAGGACATTGTCATGCAGTTGTCTAATTGGGGGGGGAGACACGACACACGCTCTTTCTGCTCGCACCCAAAGCCTTCCACAAGTATATATTGGCCACTTATCACCCAAGGTCACACACAAGGTCAGGGTACAGCCCAGCCATGTCCCGTCACCCCCGGGTTCAGAGATGGAAAGCATTCCTGGCTTCCTGCCCTGGTTTTGCAATTCCAGCCACAGCCCACAATTTCCCAGTAAGAAGTCACTCCTGCATTCTAGCACCAGTCGATCAACGATACAAACCCGAAGCCTTTGTGTGTATCAGGGTCTTACAAAAGAGCCTCGATCTTTGCTTTTATCCGCTCAAAATGAATACAGTTCAGAAACCAGTACAGGCATACATATAAACATATTTGCTGCACCCTGTATCTTTACCCTTCAGCAATCAATGTCATTTACTAATCGTATTCCACCAAAAAAGGTAATGTGCTTGTTTAAACTGACTTACGAAGTGGCACTTCACAAACAGAACATGGTGTGAAAGGGAAGGGAGAAGGAGAATACCCCAAAATATGTCCTAAACTCTTAAAAATCTATTCCCGAGAGGCTTCACGATGCAGTCTCATTTCTACATTTATCCAACAAGTTCTTGAACTGCTCCCTTCACTACGGGTTCTGATTCCCATTGGGTTGAAATATTGACACTCTGGTGCATCTGAATTGCAATGCTATCCAGAGTCAGATTCCAAAGTGATTATTTGAAATACAATTGACCGTGACATCCATATGACAACCAGGTATAAGTACGGAATGACTGGAGGCGGACTCTGTAGGAGGCCCATCATTGCATTTGCATTCGTAGGAAAAGGAAGATCATTTTGTCCTTGCAACAATTTACTGTTTCTTTGTTATCTTTCTAAACATCGCCCCTGTCAAATAATGCATATTCTGTCCATTGGTCTTATATATGTATACATTTTACAATTCATTCTTATTGCTGCTGGTATTTGACAGAGATTTTCTTCTTCCTTAACCCTTTTGCCCTGAACATGGACTATTAAAAAAAAGGCTTTGTAATTTTCCATGTGTTTTTTTATATAAATTGTTCTGAGAAGCAAAATCATAGTTATCATAACTGAATTTTCTTGGTGGGTTTTTTTTGGTTTTTTGGGGGTTTTTTAAGAAAAAAATCTGTAACAATAGCAGTGAGGATGGAGAGGGGGTGAAATTACATTTCTCTGCAAAGTGGATTTGGAATTTTAACATGATGATTTTCCAGGAGAAAAGCTTAAGGGATCATATCAAATGAATTTTGCCATCAGAGTAAGAGATCTGTCTTCAGGTGGGGAAAATATATTTTAATTTGACAGAGGGCTTCGAGGGACTTTGGCAGAATTCATTTTGCTGGCAGATATGATCTAGGTATTAGACAAAACTACATTCCGTCATAAGAACACTGTTAGCTATTTGACATAATATGTTTTGGACACAGTCGGGATTTGGTGGAAGTGACAGTCATTTTCTTGCCAATGAAGCACTGGATTATTGTTTCTGGCTAGAAAGACTCTGGTTTCCCACTCGAATATGGGAAACAGTGACAAGATAGTCCTTTTAAATAGGGATGAACATTAGAAACCACCTTCCCTTTGACTGTGAGCAACATCTTTGTTACTCCCCACTGGTAGTTTTGGGGGAGATGTGTGGAGAAGGGGTCTCAACCCTATCTCAACCCCCTGCTTAAAATGAAGGACGCCATCTCACATGCCACTTCTTCCTGGGGTGACAGGGGACACTCTCTCTGTCCCAGCCGAGGATGCAGACACTAACATCGCAGGAAGCAGGGATGCTCACTCCCAGCTACTTGTTTTATCCAGTGACCTTTCTATGCAAAATGCAAAGACAGTCTTGGAGAAGAGGGATGAAAATGTAGGACTCCCTACCTCTGGACCCTCAGTGTCCAACACCTCACGGCCCCCCTGGTCTCTCTCGATCCCTCCAGGAATCATTACAAATTATTGAGAAGATTCAGCAAAGCAAAGAGCACATGGGTTTGCAACAAAATCCAGCCTCATGCTCGGTGCAGCCACCACAGGAGCGAGGGGTTGAACCACGTCAGGCCGAGATGGGAACTGAGTGAAGAACCTGTGGCGACTGAAGCAGGCACTGTGACCACACAGCTCCGCAGAAAGGAGAGAGCAGCTCAATTTCTGACTTGGATTTTCCAGAGGGAACAGCTTGGGCAGCTGGTGTTGGGAAGTGATTGGCCTTTGGCAGCCTACGAGGTGTCTGCTCCCAATAAGCTGTCTGCTCCCTGCCTCCGATGGAAACTTCTGCTCACTCAGTCAAACCAGTTCCAGACAGACTTCTGCCTGCACTCCGTTTCCGTATGGAATGGCTACCTCCTGCTAAAATATGTGCCGAATTGTTAGGGAGGAGATGGGGGGGTCAACACTCTCGCGCTTTCAACAACTGTTGGCTGTTACATAAACCCGAGATGAAAATTCCCCTTTCAGCTGGATCCATCCCTCGGTATAGCTGTCACTGTACCTCGCTACGCACTTGGCTGATGTTTCCTTTTCTTATTTTCCTTTGGTTTCATTTTTTCCTGTCTCTCGTGTTTGTTTTCTCTTTCTTCTCTCTCTTTTTGTGCTTTAGGGAGCTCATTGAGTTGATTCTATGCTTCTGCTTCCATTTCATTTGGAGAGGGAATGATAGACGCGTGGGTTCATTCACTGAATCTTTTTAATAAACTTCTCTTTGGTTAGAGGAATGTGAGTGATAAATCACAGCCTCCATTGTGGTGGGTTCTGACAGTACTATGGAAATATTTTTAAACAAAGAAACCAAAAAATTACATATTTATCTAATGAATAAATCACCCTTTGCGCATAAACAGACTAGGCAGGTCTTCACCATGGCAATGTGGGAATATTTACAGCATCTAGGCCAGAGAATAGCAATCGAATCAGTGAATCCTTATATACAGGATCCTCAAAGCAGCAATGAGAGAATAGCAAATATTTCACAGGAAAACTCAATAACATCACTGTGACTTCATGATTTTTCGTGCATTTGGACTAGGCCAGTTTTTGACAAAGCAAGATCTCTGGCATATTGAAACTTCCAGGCTGAAAATTCCAGTTCGAGGGTTCACTATACATGATCCCGAGTACTAATGAAGTTTTGGGAAAAGCCCCTGGCAGCGAATCGCTGGCAAAGCCGAGGGACACCCCACTAGCAAAGGAAGTAACCCAGAAACCCAGTATCAATGACCGCAAGCCCTGAGGACATCAGGGTGGTGGGAGATTCTTCCATGACCGCAAGAAGAGGTGCCACCCAACAAACTCCAGGTGCTGGTGATATTCCCTGGATGGAATAAACACAGATCTGCCCCCAGCACTCATCTGTATAGATCTACCAAGGTCAGGGGGCACCAAGCTTAGGCTATAGCCCATGTAGAGTGAGCCCTCAGGGCATGAGTATCACAGATGATGGCAGGGGGGTTGGAACTTGATGATCTTTAAGGTCCCTTCCAACTCTTACCATTCTATGATTCTATGATTCATCGGGGCCAAACCCAATCTGCAGTGGTGCCACCAATATCAGTGAAGCTGTGCAGATGTATACCAATGGGGATATCTGGCCCGGGCTTGGAGAAGCATCTAAAAAATGAAGAACTTGTGGAAATTCAACATGCTAGAAGTTCAAGTTTGCTTCTGAGGGATGCTGAATCCTTTCATCTCCTTGTCAGGCTGGGTTTTCCGATGGGGTAAATTCAGAACTGCTCTATCCCTGATGGCAATGCAAATTTACATCAGCTCAAGCTGACCTATAAGCAGCACGTGTTCATCTCAGATGAGGACAAATTCAACATTATTGAGGAATGGGGCCTTGAGGAAGTGAAGGCAAGAGTCAAGAGAACCTCCATTGGCTGCTGTGATTTCAACTGCTTAATAAAGAGGGCTGTGGCCACAGACAGAAAAACGAATGCAAATTTCATTTCCTCGCTTGTCAGTAGCAAAACAGGAAGAGAAAAGAGGTTGACAAGGACTGAAGGAGACTTAAGAGAAAAGGGTGAGGCACCAGCCCCCTTGTCTTCGGAAGATTAGCTTGGCAGTTGGGCATCTGTTCAGCCTCCATGAAAGGGAGGGCTCAAGATCAATGTGTGTCCCATTATGCTGCCGAATTTCAATGCAGAAAATGCGTGAAATATGAAGTGAAAGTTCAAGCAACTGAGCGAGCCTTTTGAATGTATGTTGGGCAATAATTAACTAATTAACAGTCTTTTGCTTGGCTGCAGTGGAATTCATAATCAATTTCATATGGAATGTGCCGTAATGAACCCGTAATGGGATTCTAAACACCCACCATCACTTGTTAGACACAGACGAGTATGCATGTGAAAGTCAATGTGCTTTAAGCAGCATGAAGCAGATTTTCAGGCAGTATAAATTGGCAAGGCTCTATTTACAGCACCTGACCGTCTATAACATGGAGGTGGTGGAAGGAGGAAGGAGAGGGGCTCCTTAGCTGACTTGCAGCAGCGTGGCCCTGAGGCCAGCAGGACCTGTCTCCCCTGTGACCAGTGTACACTACCAGCCCAGGTGAGGTTTGGTGACAAAGGACTGTCCCAGCCTCATTCCAGGTGAGAGCAAGTGGCTGTGACTTCAAACTGAGGGTAACTATCTCCTTGAGCTCCGAGATGGACATCTCTGCTCAGTCACAAAAACATCAGCAGAAAGCCAGGAGCCCACGGAAGGAGTTGACTCAGGGTTGAAGGGATGTGAACCTTCCCATCTCCATTAAGCACCTCTTCATTCACTCAGGGATTCGTTCTGTGAGGACTGAACTTGCCCTGATGGAGACTCTGCAGCAACAGCAGGTGTGACATACAGCTAAGAGTATATTTAAAGTTTTTCTTGCTAATATTTTTTTTTAATATTAAACATCCTTTTCCTACCCCACCTCTCATCCTATTCAATGTTCCTCTGAGTTATGTCAACACACATATTTATGGGACTGCAGTGCAAACCATCATTGCAACAATCTGATTGAAATTCAAAACGAAAATTCCGAAGGAACAAGAACCCTTTTTTTTTTCTTTTTTTCTTGCACTATTTCAGCAATCTAGTTCATAGGCCAATCCTCTAGATAATTCCATTGGCACAAATGAGCAAGGCTGAGGCTCGGGAGTGACAACCTTCACCCAGGAATGACAGTTCTCCAAGGTGTCCTGCTGCTGAAGAAACTGTCAGCCTACAGTATCCTTCGACGACACCTATCGATGTGTTTATCTCTGTGCATTACGTTGATTGTAAGCACCGATTAGTGTTTCCTTATAAATCAAAAAGACATGAATCAAAATAGAACCCCACACTGTAATATTAATGAATAGCAAATTGATCTATCTATCTTTCCACCTGACGTTCATCACTGCTATGGCACCTAAGCACCAATGGCAAAGTCATCGGTTATTTCTGTTGCTTCCCATCAGCCCCTGGCTTTTTAAGCAATGCCTTTGGGAACATTGCTGCCGCTGCAGCCATCTGATTAATTAAAAAGAAAAAACAAAAGACAGTAACTTAATTCAGAGGCACAACAGATTTAGCAATAGAGTCTTATTATTTGTCTGTTTTTTTAATTTCGTTCTTACAGCAACCCTTCATTTTCATATTAATGTGGCAGGATAACTTTCCTGTGCTAGCATGCCACTGGGACCACCATAATTAATGTATCTAATGTGAAAGTTTAAGGTTCATTAGGTTTGGAATTTAGGCAGGTTTTTAATCAAGCATGTTATAGCAAATCATTAAAAGCTAACACAATTTGTAAAATAACCGCAGTGCTGTTTAGCTGCAAGTTCGCTCCGGGCAGAGTAGGTGGGTCTGAGAAACACTTTGCACCTTTGAGACCTTCTGTCAAATCAACCAGGACAGAGGCACACAACACAAACTGATCTTCTCCTTTGGCAGGGAAGAGAAGAAGCTGGGAAGCGGTCGATTTACCTAATAATAGTGGCAATTAAGAGGACAGCTGAGTTAAAGTCAATTGTGGTAATGGTGATATCCTCTCCCTGCCATTAACATGTCACTCATCTGAGGAGAAGCAGGTCCTACGCAGAGTCAGGCCATCACACGCTGTTAATTATTGCACGCTGCTGTCTCCAAGACCTATGGCAGCTCAAGCCCACGCCGGGAGAGGTGCCGTGCATTCACAAACAACATCCTTGCACCAAGGAGTTTGCAATCGAAACAGGCCAGAGGGGCCGAGGAGGGATTGCTGTCCCCACTTACACACTGGGTATAAAGCACAAACTAATAATAAATGATTATAAAGCACCAACTTCAATGAGTGGCTAGACACAACGCGATGCCCTCAGCAAGGTCAGGGTGTTACTAAGCTTAAGGTTTGGGATCATTTTTTCAAACATAAACGCCCAAAATTCCAAAGAAAACTGCTTTAGGAACGGCTGTTCTAGATAAGCGTGGCACCAAGTGATAACTCTGAAGGAAGACTGTGACAGGATACAAACACACGGCTCCTAAAATGTCAGGTCATGCCAGGACAGTACTAATACCAAAGACACAAACTGAGGTCTGCAACTGGGAGGAATTGTATTTCCCTGAAAAATTCATAGGCATGTCTGAAACCTTTAGTAAAGTCCTGATAACCCTGATAAAAAAGACTTCCATATACCTCCCAATTCCAATTATCTCCTCCTTTTGTTCTCTGCATTGTTTTATTTAAGCTTTCTTTAAGCTTATAACATTTTTTTCTTCTTCCTTTCTCGTCCTTCTTTTTCTTTTCTCTTTTCTTTAAATAAAAAAGCGCTTGGCAAGCAGGATTTCCCAAGCTTCAGCAGTTTCAATTGCATTCCAAGTAATAATCTTAAGAACACAAAGTGACTGAGAGAGCTCAGCTGGGCAATAGCAAGAAAAAGAGAAATGCTAGAAAGTGAGTGTCAATCAATTATAGGTGTCATTAATTAACTTTGAGCTACGGGTTCCTATTCATTCTCAAAGTGCAGGCCCCTCAGACACTTCTCTATCTCCACGCTATCTAAAATGCTTGGAAAGAAGATGGCTACCCTGACTATCTAAAGGGTGCCAGGAGGAGAAGCGGTGGGGTAGATTGATTAATGTCCTCTGAATTTTAAAGGGAAGAGAAGGGCAAAGCTGATGGGCTGGCTGGATCCTTGGAGCTACCATGGACTCTGTCCTTCTGAGGGCTTCAGGTTATTAAGGTACTTGTGAGCAAAGCTGATGGGCTGGCTGGATCCTTGGAGCTACCATGGACTCTGTCCTTCTGAGGGCTTCAGGTTATTAAGGTACTTGTGAGCAAAGCTGATGGGCTGGCTGGATCCTTGGAGCTACCATGGACTCTGTCCTTCTGAGGGCTTTAGGCTACTAAGGCACTTGCCACTGAAAACACAGCAACAGTAGTGAGAATCAGCCTCTCGTGCACCTCTTCTCTCGTCTTCGCAGGCTCAACAGTGCTCCAAGTACCACGATTTCAGCATATGTGCCAACATGGGAGGTGTTCTGCAACATTCGCAAACCTGCCTGGGAGGACTCAATCTGATGACCTCCAGCGCCTGCTTTTTGCCCTGCATCCTCCTGACTGTCTCCGGTTCTGTGCTTTGATTCCTCAGGCAGCCTTTGCTGGCAGATGTGAAGTTTCACTCAGATAGGTTTTGCAACATTTGGTCTTCATTTTATCAAGTTGCTTTATTCTTCCCTGTCTCCTGCACATATTGTCATCCATCTGCTGAAACCTGGCTCGTTTGGATTACAGTGCAAGTTAGACTCGAAATCTGATTGCATCAGTCCTTTTTGCCACTAGAATTTCTGGGACAATTAAACAGGCACAACAGATAACCTCTTCTTGCACCAGACACTTCAAGCTTTAATGCTTCACATCAGCACTTGGGTTTATAAGCAAGGTAATTATAATGGGGGGGTAATGCTTAACATCAGCATTTGGTTTTTTATAAGCAGGATAATTTTAATGGGGTGTGTCTCCATTCTCCACCTACAGCATTTTATCTTTCAAGAGACAAGTAAAAAAAAAAAAATTTAAAAGGAAACTTTTTTGCAAGCTCTACTTATAAGGAAAAGTCTTTTTTCATCATTGCTCCCTCTGCTTCTAAATCTAGACCTTCTCAATTCCTCTTAGTGGCCCTGACAACCTCCTGAATATGCCTTTTTAATGGGGTTTCTTTCTTGTCCAACTCTGAACCAAACACATTTGGGCTTGTTTTCTTAGAAGTAGATGAGATTTGCAAAGGGTCTTTTGGGAGCTGACCACCCAGATGACACTGCCTAAGTATCTGATTTTATTAGTCCTCTGAAGACCAGAGTCCTGTTACATGTTTCTTTAATGCCCCAAAAAGTTACAAAATGGGTTGAATCCCTGTTTTAGAAGTAAACACATCTGAACAAACCACACCCCGCTTCAGGATTTCACCAGAGCTCAAGAGGAAGATGCTGACTAATTGTGTGCATGTGGCTCTAACTCCTTATGACCGCCAAGTGAAACCATAAAGATGGTTTATATGATTCAGTTTTACGCCGTGTTTGCAAGGAACTCGGAATATACTATCAGTTATTGGAAATCAGGCAAAGAGTGGGAACTTCTAACTGATGTAACTTTTAAAGTCATGCTTACTCAGTCTTTGTGATTATGCCGTGGCCTTTGGAGCATTAAAAACCAACTTTGCACATTTTTGCAGCTTAATACTTCTGAAAATGGGATCATGTCTAATTACGTAAAAGTACATACTTTTCCCCAAAAGTTCACAGCCCAAGTCATTTCCACAGCTTCTTTTTTATTTTTCCCTAATTTAGATCGCCATCGAATCTCAGCTTTCTACGGAGTGCCATCACGAATGTCAATAAAGATTCCTTCCTCAGTCACAAATTATACAACACTTAGCTCCTTGTCCCCAGAGCATACACAGAACCTTGTTAAAAAGTGAATTATAGGCACTGATTTACAGCATACTTTCACCATTTTTGACACTGTGTTGAGCATCTGTTCTTCGATGTGTACTTCAGTACTAAGGGAAAAAAAAACAGTCTCTGTAGCATTTCCAAGGACTTCTGCATTACAAAATAGGGGAGAATTCTTCAAATTCGACGATCTTCTTTTGATTGATTTCATTGCTTCAGTATTTCAATGATAGTAGGTTTCTGGAAGGAAAAGATCTGATTCACTATGGGGCATAGATCAGATAGGAATTTTGTCATTTGTCCTGCCGCAACGGTTGTTTCATCTCTAATTGCACAATATCAACCTAACTAATAATAAAACACTTTCTTTTCCTACAATACTGTGCAAACATAACACTGGGAGTCTTCACAGTCAGCCAAGAAAGGAAGATGAAAACACAAAAAGCTGGGAGCAGGGAAGAGAAAGACTTACGAATCTGAGAGTTATTTTTCCGCTCTCCTGTGGGACGAGACTAAAAGACAGAATTAGAAAGAATAAAGCCCTAAAGAAACACCTTCAAAAACATCTGACCCGAAGCAGCTACTTATTTTCTGGAGCTGTTTGCTTCTTGCTGACACACTGGTCAGGAATTTGGCTGGAGCTCACCATGGTTTGTGTGATCTAATATAACAGATAACAGTAAGTGGCACAGAAAGGGTGTCCCGGGAGCAAGGGGCAGCACAGAAGAGCATCTAATGATCTAATCTATTTAGCTTCTCAGCCTGGCACAAATGTGCCTTCCTTGAGTGACTTTTTACTGTTCATTATCTATTATCTTCTTCCCAGAGGGAGAGTTGCTTACAACAAAGTACTTACAAAGGCACTGGGTCTGAAAGACGTGCTGTGCTGTGTGTGGCCTACCAGAATGCAGCCTGAAGACTTTTCCCCACGGGCCAAGGTCCTCAAAGGGACTCGACCCTGAAGACAGACGGTGATGGAGTTGGGGCTGTTCAGCCTGGAGAAGAGAGGGCTCCGGGGAGATCTTATTGTGGCCTTCCAGTACCTAAAGGGGGCTACAGGAGAGCAGGGGAAGGACTTTTTACTAGGGCATGTAGTGATAGGACGAGGGGGAATGGCTTTAAACTGGAAGAGGGCAGGTTTACATTAAACATTAAGAAGAAATTTTTTCCTTTGAGGGTGGTGAGGCGCTGGAACGGGTTGCCCAGAGAGGTTGTTGAGGCCCCATCCCTGGAGGTGTTTAAGGCCAGGCTGGATGTGGCCTTGGGCAACCTGGTCTAGTGGGAGGTGTCCCTGCCTATGGCAGGGGGGTTGGAACTCGATGATGTGCAAGGTCCCTTCCAACCGAAACCATTCTATGATTCTGTGATTCTATGCTACAGCAAACCTGAGCTCCTGCGTGAACTCACATCTCCCAGCAGCCCAGCCCGAAAAGGAGGGTAACCTGTGAAAAGCAACCAGGTAAACCTCACCTCTCTGACCTGTCAGGATACCTGGCTCTCCACAAAACAACTACCAAAGCACAGGCACACCAGAGAACTGCCCTGCTGAACACACGAGATGTTAGAGAGCTCCTGGCTCCAGCACCAAATCTTTAACTGTGCACATAGCTCTCCTGGGGGAACGCAGAGAGGTTACAAACTGCTCATAAACGTTAAGACTGGATTCAGTGTCCCTGTCATCTCACGGCAGGATCTCCCCTCTTGTAGACTGCACATATTACACCCGATTTTCCAGGTCTAGCTTTGAATCTGAAATTCCACAGATTTTGAACTGGGAAGAAAGATCATGGCTCTCTTCTCTCCGCATTGCCACATTTCACCACTCCGTATTTCACTCCCTTTAGAATCTTTTAGCTAGCTTCCCTACTTAAACAAATACAGACTGAGCACTATTTTCCTGTAAGGGTTATGAAATGCTTTATAAAATATGAATTGTCATGTACAATGGCATATGTCTTATGCAATTCAAATGCTTTTCACCCTCCTGGGCATAATTACTGGGAAGAATAAGAAAAGGTTCCTTGAAACCATGAAACAGTTTACATCCCAAGTCCCTCCTGGTGCAATGAAAGCAATTTCATTACCGTTTCAGTTCTGATAAACACAGAGAAAATCAGACATCAATCAGCAAAAGCTTTGTTCATCTGTGAGATGATTCCGGAGTGACACTACCTTGGTAACGAGCCCCTGTGTGGGAGAAAGCAACTCAAGTTGGCTATCAAACCCCTGGTGCAGGAACAGGCACACCGCACAACTCGCAACCCCGACTCCAGTCTCAGGGCCCTCCTTTGCTTCTGAGTGGAATTGATTTGCCAAGTGAGATGGGCTCATCTGAGTTCATTCCTCCTGACTATTTTTGATCACCGTGGGGTTGCAAGCATCAAATCTGACAAGCAAAACCTGCAGTCATTTACTTAAGTCTAGGCATGATCCTAAGTGGAGAAATAATCCAGCGGTTTCACATTAATCCTGCCAGTTCTGAATTGACGAAGACCGAGCCGAAGGTCGTTCCAGGACAAGTTCATAGATTCAGGAGGGTTACAGCAAGGATAGATGTCCTTTCACGTGAAATCATACGCAGAATACGATTTGATCAAGGGGTGGCAGTTCTGAGTGGTAGTTTGACGGTCAAAGGAGCAATCTGATGCCAAAATAGAAAAACCCTGCCAAAAGGCATTTGTTGTTCATTATTTTTTTTATAAGCTTGGCCATTTCGCTGCTCTGACCAAGGACATGAGCAAGTGGAAGGACCAAGGAAGGTGAGGTAGGGCAAAATCTGAAGCTGTTTTCAAAGACTGCATCAGCAACGCACAGCCTGAGGTTCATAAAACCTTGATTAATGTGGACTTGACCGGGCTGGGATCTGATTTCACCCTTTTTTTGGTCTTTTGTACCACCCTACCCTTTTATCACTACATCTGCTATGAAGAACCTCTGCTGTGATGCCTTTGGACTACAAAGGTGTACAGTCTCCTCTCTCCAAGGTTTTGTTATGTTCGGCAGCATGTGAGAAGAGCAGAGTGAGGACACGCGGTAACTAAACGAGCAGCTTCCCCAAGGTATCACCACTGCATTTTCAAAAGAAAATGTCTATGTCATCCTTCAAAATAATTGTCTTTTCATACTCCCACCCACTAGTTTTGTTTGTCTGTTTAATACCTATTATACCTATATTTTATGGAATAGAACTGATTTGATTTTGATCTCACCTAGTAAGAAACAAACACATCCCGAAGTCTTGAAAGCTGCTGTTATACAGCAGCTCTCACCCATTTGTCATCACGAGTGAAATGTACTGAGAATGAGAACTCAACTCTGCAAATGGCTCCTGACTTTCTTTTGCCATATCCCAACTGGCAGATCCAGACATGAAGAGTTTGAGGGTACAAACGAGGTCATCATGAAGTTCTCAGCTGTCCTGGCACCCACCCATGAAAGCAGTTAGATGCGCACATGGAGCTAGCAGTATGTGTGAAGTGAGTGAGAAGCCCAGAGGAAGGAATAATTATTTACAAAAAGTCCTGCATTTGTCATGATCCTTGTCTCATCTCCATTGTACCCTCAGCAACACTGTCTTTGATAAACCATCCTTCCAGGATGCTCCAGCTAGACTTTATTTGCTTGGTGTCAGCAGTAAATTCAGGTCTCTCCAAATACCCGATTCTGTCAGTCCAAAAGGCTGAGGAGGTTTGTTGCACAAGCAGTCCTCAGTATCAATGGTTTATTTCTTGCTTCTTTGGTAATACTCCCTACTCCTTTTTTTGAAAATCTCTTCAGTCATTTAAAACTCAGAACCATTTTTCTCTTCTTATCGGGTTATTCACGTTAACCTCTTTAGTGAAGCAGGTCATAACTTATCAAAGCTTTATATCTCCTCTATGAAGCTGTGCATGTATTTACAACCAGTGAGTCAAAAATGACAGCTTAAAATGCTGTTCTTAGCTGACTAACCAGTCTGGAGAACCTGACAGCCATTACGATCTGCTGGAGGCTGTGGTGAAATTTAGGCGGAGGTATCCCAATTTGACATGGAAGATAGCACATCCAGAGGAGATGTGGACCAGTGCACCTGCTTGGGAAACACACAGGGACTAAGGGAACCAGCTCATGAGGAAATAAATGGAAGTGGGAAGCAACCCGATGCAGTTTTCCTCATGGTATCACAGAGCATTCATTATAGAGTCTGTAGTTTAGGGTGGGATTAAGCAGCAGAAGTCCCAGAAGCTTTCACTGGAAATCTATGGTTTCTGTTGAGAAGCTTTAGGTAAAATTTTACTTAAGCTACAAGACTTTGACAAATAGAAGCTCCCAGTCAGGGGAGTTACAGCTACAACTTTTTCAGATCATTTTCATAACAAGTTGTTACAGCTGAGGGGCCAGTCCTAGATACTGTGGGAAAGGAATGAAAACCACAGGTTTCTAATCACTAAAGAAATCCAGACGACGCACGGTGAAGATCAGTTCTCAGCTTAGGATGGACGGGGAGAAAGGAATGTTGCTGCCTAACAGCAAACACACAGCACAGTAAGTGATCTGCTCCCCTGAGTATGCCATCAGCTGAAGGACAAGAGGTTTAGTCTCACCTTCTCCCGTGTGCACATGTGATTTATATAGTAATTGCTCTTTATTGTCTGCAACACACAGATTCACTGCCCCCAGCATACCAATGCCCAGATTGCAGCTCTTACTCACAGTGTGTCCTTTATTATACGCCAAGCTCCAGCCTTCGCTACGCAAACTTCGCGCACAGCAAGGATGTGTCAGGTGTCAGGATGCATTTGGATGGGGTGGTCTCCACCTGACAATTCGTAATTGAGTTTGGCCGTTTGGATTTATTTCAGCTCTACTTGGCAGTTTTGGTGCTCTTTCAAGCGTCCTCAGGTCCGACGGTCCAATGTAGATTTAAATGAAAAAGATTTACATTATCTAAGTCCTACAGATCAATCTGTTTCTCTCCCTGGTGATTTGTGGCTCTTCTATAGATACACCTCTCTGACAAACACTGTGGGGTTAACTACACATTTTTACAAGATTACACCCTTCTTTTGGTGGAGTGGTCTTCACCATCCTCTGGTTCACAGCACAAATCATTCTTTTCAGCTCTTTGTCATTTTTTAGCTTGATGTATAAAGAGTTTTGATAGCCCCTGCAAACTTGCCATTACAGAAGGCTGCCCATGAATCTATTCAATGACTCTGTGCATCTAGTGAGTTTTGCTGACATTTTTTCCCCTTCTTGCTTTAGATGATTGGCACTGCAGTGATATATTTTGGAAACGCACATAAGTGGAGCTGATTTTCAGGCTTGGCTGGAAAATCTGTATTCTGAAAGTTGGGGGTTTTTTTGGTTTACTTTACTTTATTTTTTAATATCTCACAACCAACATGGAAAATTTCTTCTGAAGAACTTTGACCTGCAAGACAGGTTAAATAAGAATAGACACCTACTAAACACTGCTAGAATAGCCTCCGTAGATGAGTTATTGGATGAAGAATAAGAAAAGGGCATATTAATGCTGGGGTCTGAAATCAGTGACACTGATCCCTTGAAGACTAAATTATTAAAGGTCCTTTAGCATATAAGGATATTAAATTATTTTACAAAATCTTGTCCTACATTTGAATGCATTATATGACCAGCCTGTTACAAAACTAAGTGGAAAAAGAAATGTGACCTTTGTCGGAGATTCTCTGTGTTCAGCAGCTCAGCTGGAACAAAAGCCCTAACCAGGCTGCCTGACGCCCAGGAATCCTCTGCAAAGCAGCACCGTTCGTACCCAGAGGAACTGTGTGCTGGATGCAGCCAGGACACGTCCGATTCACTGGGCTGAGCACGTGCTGATTGCCTCCACGATTTTCCACCTGAAACGTGGGAGCATTGCTTTGATCATTTAATGTATGAACACACAGACAAGCTGCAAGGGGGATGAGAGTGCACGGGTATTTGTAGAACAGCAGCTGTAGAGCAGAAATATCCTTTCTGCATTTGCTTCCAAAACAGGCATCTTCTTCCATTAATCCTGTTGCTTCAATTGTTCCACTTTTACCCCTTCTTTCCTGAGGGATAAGCAAGTACATGCGCAGGAGGCCTCCAGTTCACATCACATGGGCTGTGTGAATGTTGAGATGTGTAGTTTAGGTGGGTTGTGTGGGCTCCTTCTGCCATCAGCAGAGACATCAGCATTTCCAGGAGGGTAACTCATTCCCAAACATGTGCATCTCTCCCTTTTTCTATTAACTACAGATGGTGCTGGGATTACTCACCTGGACAACATACCTAACATTTAAAGAGCTAAAGTTTGGCGAGAAACGTCCTACTCTGGCTCTGGACTAATGAATACTGTCATCCCACGATGCCGCTCACTGCTTGCCATCTTAGCACGCATTATATTGCCATTTCCCCATTGTTGAAATAGATAAACCAATCCTTCCCCCTCTGTATTTTTTCACACCCTGTCAGCGTAATCTTAACATTGCTGGAGTTGAGTGGTTTAGTAGTTATTCTTGCTGCATATGAACCACATCTAGCACATAGAATCATAGAATCACTTGGGTTGGAAGAGACCTTCAAGATCATCGAGTCCAGCCATAAACCTGTGCCAAAACCACCCCTAACCCATGTCCCTCAGCACCACGTCTGCCCGGCTTTTAAATACCTCCAGGGACGGCCATTCCACCACCTCCCTGGGCAGCCTGTTCCAATGCTTGAGAACCCTTTCCATAAAGAAGTTTTTCCTAATATCCAACCTAAACCTGCCCTGGCACAACTTGAGGCCATTCCCTCTTGTCCTACTGCTTGTTCCTTGGGAGAAGAGATTGACCCCCACCTCGCTATAACATGATACTATCATCTGAGTTGAACTTCATAGGAAACAGCAATATAAACGAGGTTTACTATAATGACAAAATGATACATGGAAGAAAAAAGCGTGATGTTGTTCTAATGTCTCCTGACCAGACAGATCTTGTCTACAACGATTGGGTTTTGTGGAGTGATTAAATACGGAAAGGGATTGTTTTACTTCTCTCTTTCCTATCTTAATTCTCTTCTTTACTCAGTCGGGTCAGCTGTCTGGATCTATTTCTCATAAGCAGGTTATCTTCTCATATGAAAGTATTCCATAAAACACCTCTTAAGATCAATAGCTTCTTAAGAACAAGAAAGTGTAACATTCACCCCAAATCCTCGCTATACCTTGTTGGATAAGGGCCTGTTACGTTCTTGCTAAACAGTACTGCCTTCCTGGACTGGGGCCAACACCTTTAATTCTGCTCCAGGGGAGAGTGGAGTTGGGTAAGAGCAAACTGAATTTGACAAAGTGTGTTCTTAATTAATTTACATCCAATTAGGATTAATTAATTGCTGACTAAAGTATCAACCCATGTAATTATGTATCAAAATAAATAATCTTATGCAGTAAATGAGGCGGCTGGTTACAAAGTGATGAGACACCACTATTCCACACAGCCTTGCTTCCCGCAGAGCCTGGGCTACACTGCTGAGGAAAGTCAAAGCAGGAAAATTCCTCCAGTTGCAGATGGAGTATTTTCACTTACTCAGTATACACCTAATACAGCTTACAACACATATCCAACACCTGTCTGTCCATCATACAATCATAGAATCACTTGGGTTGGAGGAGACCTTCCAGATCATCAAGTCCAACCATAAACCTATGCCAAAACCACCCCTAACCCATGTCCCTCAGCACCACGCCTGCCCGGCTTTTAAATACCTCCAGGGACGGAGATTCCACCCCCTCCCTGGGCAGCCTGTTCCAAGGCTTGAGAACCCTTTCCGTAAAGAAGTTTTTCCTAATCTCCAACCTAAACCTCCCCTGGCACAACTTGAGGCCATTTCCTCTTGTCCTGTCCCTTGTTCCTTGGGAGAAGAGATTGACCCCACCTGGCTAGAACCTCCTTTCAGGGAGTTGTAGAGAGTGAGAAGGTCTCCCCTCAACCTTCTCTTCTCCAGGCTAAACAATCCCAACTCCCTCAGCCGCTCCTCATAAGACTTGTTCTCCAGACCCCTCACCAGATTCCTTGCCCTTCTCTGGACACACTCCAGCCCCTCAATGTCTCATCCGATACTGCAGTGCCCAAAACTGAACACAGCACTCAAGCTGCGGTCTCACCAGTGCTGAGTACAGGGGCATAATCACTTCCCTGCTCCTGCTGGCCTCCTACCGCCTCTTCTCCAAAGAGTGAATGTTCTGAAGGGCAGGAGCAAATCTTTCCCCCTGAGCCAGTGAGTCATGACCCACACAAACTGGGATCCCACTGCTGCTGCAGCAGGAGTACCCTGATTAACCCACAGTGCTCTTCCCAGCACCCACATCCTCCTCGCCTTAGAGGTTCAAGTTGTTCTCTAGATGTTGGGGTGGGCACATAAACACGCGCAGATCAAGTGGGACTGCCCTGACCCACCTGCTGGTGGCTGAGTGGGACACAGACCCAAGTCCTGTGACCTGCTATCCGATGCTCTACCCACCACCCTTTATTGCCACTGCCAGCAGTAAGTGAATACCTAATACCTGATGAGATTGCAAGCTTGGAGGGGAGCAGAGAATACTGAGGTGACCATCAGATCTTGTGACAACTACCTGACCCAAGCCAAACGTGGTTCTGGTATTACTGCCTTTATTCTTTGCTCTTTTGAGGTACGTGGAGGTTTTTTCCCCCTGCAGTCAAAGGTCGACTGTATGCGTAAAAGTATCCACAGCGACAGCCAGAGGAGTTAATCCTTTTTTCTTTTTTATGTGCTTACAAACATGTAACTAAAATTGAACATGCTGAGAACATACAATGGGCAGAAGGCCTGTCTCACACAGCTACCTGAGGTCAATGTGGTATCAGTTGAAGGCAGAGGTGTAAGGAGAATGCAACGCAATGCAGGCATGTACACAAACGGGACAACAAAAAGAGAAATAAGAGAAAAAAAGGCCTCCTTTTAGGAAAAGTAAAGTAGGAAAGGAAATATCTTCAGATGGTTTCCCCATCTAGCTTTAGCCCTTTGCTCTCCAGTTCACTGGTAGATACACAGTGTTCGACTGAGCAAATTCAGTGTGACACTCACAGAGAAGCTGTTCATGAAAAATTGGGAGATTTTTGTCAGGGTGTATAAATGAATCAGCCAAAGTGACACTGCGTAGGAGACAGAACCATCTGAGGAAGAACAAAATAACCTATTTCTTACAAGGTCTAGATTTCACCTTAAATTCAAATGCCAATTGGAAGTGGCATTGAGGGTAATGGACTTTGTGAGATGTTAAATGAAAAAGCACAGGCAGGATAAATAATCTGAAAGTGCCTGTGTTGTCAATACAGCAACAATAAAAGCCAAGACCTGTGAGGTGCAGCCGGATAGGACTGGGTGCAGAGTGGTTAAGGGGTTCTTTTCAACAACACAAAAATGTGAGTTTGTCATACTTCCAAGTGTCTGCTAAAAGATGACCCCAGCTAAAAGTTTTACAGTGTTGGAAAGCTAAAACTGATCAGGTTTAATGTAGCCAGTAGCCTCTGTGGCTACTGGCTAAACAAACAAGTTGCCTTAATGGTGCTAGGCAGGAGGGGCGGTATCTCATCTTGGGTGAAATTACTCTTCTATGGGGCACAGCCCTCACACTGAGAGGACTGGAGGCAGAACAAGGTCATGGTTTATTCCCACAAAGCCCATTTCTTGTGGCTGCCCTTTTTTGCAAGGGTGGATCCCAGTTAGTTGGACAAAGTGAGACTGAACCTCTCCAACCTCAGTCTCTTCAGCTCTGTGGGCTTACAGTGATGGAAACACAAGACGCTCTTCGCAAACTGCAGACAGTTCACGCCACGCGTGATGATATCCTGGGAATCAGGAGACCAGATTTTGCTACTGTCTCTACTCCACATCTACTGAGTCTTTCCACCCAGCCACGCTACTTCCTTGCAAGCGCGATGCAAACAACCTCAGTCCATTGCATGCTCCGAGATCTGTGGGAGGAATTCTGTTCACTTTGCAGGGAGAGGACGAGTGCCAGGCTGTGCTCTGCTCCTCTCAAACTCAACAAACAGCTCCAACCCTGCCCATGCATTTTGCTCAGCGGTGTTTCACTACACAGGAATAATGCCTAGTTTGAATGCCTAACCTGTTTTTTTCTCTGAAAAGAAAGAACCTGGTTCTTTCCATGAAAGGAGAAATATATAGCTTGAAAATATATTTATTTCTAAGTGTTCTGAAGAGCTCTGTTGTAGATATGAGGAATTTGCGTAGGCCCAGCTCTCCTGACAATACTCAGTGACCATCTAATCTCCCTGCTATCATCTCAATACCTCCCTAATACTTGTTTAAACAGATCTAAAATTACTCATAGCTCTCATAAAGAAAAGCTGTCGTCCCTGTTCCACCTGGGTAAATAAGCACTTGAAGCAGAGGAGAAAGGAGTGCAGCGAGATCCCCTGTAGCTTCGTCTGAATTAACCACAGGTAGTGTCTGAGCACATTTTTTATTGTGCTTCAGCTGCAGCTCCACCTCTGTTTAGCTTCATTTCCTTCCTTCATTGCCCGGGTGCCTTATGTTTTATCTGCAGTCACTCAGTCACCATCCCTGCTTGGTCTGTGCAATTTAGCTTCCGAAAGCCTCCAGAGTGCCTGCTGTGAGGTGGTTTTTGGTATTTCATTTTCTTCCTCATTTGTAGTTTGAGTATCGCTACCGAAAACTGCATCGTGTCGTCCATGTCTCTCCAGTCCAGAATTCCAAAGCTATTGAGGCAACCAGAAGGAGCAGAGCAAACATTGGACTTCCCAGAAGCACAGGCAAAGCCGAATGCTGCCACCCCAAGGCTGAAGACATTCCTGGTCCCAAAGAGACAACGCTCTTCTCTAGGACGGAGGGAAAAAGGTGAAGTGTTTCTCGACCCTCATCTCATTGACAGGACAAGCCTAAAAAACCTTCCTTTCAAGACCCAGAGGGCACAGCAGAGGCAAGTCCAGCCTGAAGCTTGGTTTGCTGGCAGCAGGGCTGTGCCCCGCTGCTGCGAGTCTGAAGAGCTCGCGCAGCCTCAGCATGTTGACCCTGTCAGAGAGAAGGTTTGTGGAAATTATTCCTTCACTACTGGTTTTTTACTTCCTTTCTTCAAACAGCAGTCAAGTGCCAGGCCTCAGGTGGGTATTAAGCGTCCAACATGCCTACAAGCTCTGGAAAATCTAGCCCTTTACTTCCTGTCTTCGGTCCCCCATTTTCTACCTGTATGAACCACAGTCCTCAAATATCTTTTATTTGCCTTTTTTCTAGAGGAATACCACTCCTTTTCCTCATTTGCTTTTTTTCCCATGGCTTTGAAGCATTAGGGACTTTTACGAGGGCATCACATCTTAGGAATTCATCTGTCCTCCTGATGGAGCTTCTGTCCAGGCTCCAGAGAGACACTTCTCTTCTGGCAAAAGTAGCTACTAACACCATCCAGGCTGGCGGGTTGCAGAGGGTGGGCCAGACCCCTCACAGAAGTGAACTGGTGGAGCTCTGGAAGTTCAGCAGACCTGCAGTCATCCACATTGGCCAGGGGATTTGACCCAGCATTTCCAAAGCTGAATGCAAACGCAGATGCTGAACAGCACTATCTCTGCCTCGGCAGCACTCTTCATAGCTCCTGACATCCAGAGCTCAGCCGTGGTCCCTCGAGCCAACAGGAGGGTTTAAATCCATAATCTCCTGTATTAAAGCCTCTGCCGTAGAAATATTTGTCCTCTAACAGCATCATCAGCTACTTATGAGACAGAGAAGAGCAAAAGCTTTTTCATCTACTTGTTACTTTTTTAATGTTAGTAGGAGGTATTCATCTTGCCCTGGCTCTCTGTCAGGTATGAAATGAGAATGTGCGTAGTGTCTTTTTCTTGGGGTAAATTACCTACATCCTTCAATAAAAACAACTAGAAAGGACCCTCTGAATCATTCCCTGGCAATCACAGGAACAGGAATCTAAAAATTCCACTTCAACTTAACTCCACAACATACATTGCTCTGAATTAAGATTAAATTCTTTCATGTCCCGAGGCCAAGAGCTATTTAAACCATAGTGCGCCATGGGAGGACAGCAGGAAAGACTTGTCTGCATTTAGTCCGCTTTGCTGACTAGTTATAGAAGAAAACTGATGTCACCCCACAAAAGCATTGGGCTGTCTCTTTGCCAGTATGAATTTTACTACTCCGTATGTAGGTTTGTATCCACTGAAATCATTCCTTGTTCAAGCAATGCGAAGGCTCAACGCAAAGGCCATGCTGGCAGGAATTGATTCAGATGGGGAAGAAATTTGCTTTGAGTATAAAACTCATGATACTGGCTTCTACCAAGGCTGAGTCCTTGCTACAAGGTAATGGCATAAATACTCCAACAAGGCTAACATTTTCCTCTGGCTAGGTATATGGGCTGCATATTATTCCCAGAGCTGGAGAGGCAACATTTCACTGCAGATCAAAGCACTGCTACAAACCAGATCTTAGGATCAGCCCCAGGTTGAGTAGATATTAAGAAAAGGTGATTTATTTCCCTTCTCAATCTAGAAATTCATCCATGTCTTAGGAAAGAAAGAAGACTCTCTGCTTGAAATGCACCAGAAATCCTTCTTGACAAGTCAACTGATGCCAGGCTATTGGCGCCAGGCTCGTGACTGAACAACAGCAACACTAAGTCACCTCAAAAACTTTTCCAAAACTTACCACAGGCAGATGCTGCTGTTGATCTAGAGAAACAGCTCCTGACCTCCCAGCACAGGTGTTTCACAATATTTACTAAGGCACCTCCGCTTCTGTTTTATAAAGAAAAATGTTTCTTGTCCTCTGGGCAGCAGAGAAAGAAAACCTGTAAAACGTAAATAGCTGCAGTAGTTGTCCAAAGAACTCCTGATTCCTATTTTCAGCTCACTGTGTGACTTTGGGCAAATCACGATGTCTCTGCATGGTACCAGTTTAGCAAAACACAAAAGCATGTGCTTATGTCCCATGGAGCTTTAGTGCTTAGCTGAATCAGAGCCAGTCTGCTCCAGTTTCCCCTCTCGTACCACAAGGAAAATGATGCCACCTCTCTGTATAAAGAATCCTTAGGACTTACAGATTAACTTTTCCCTAAGGAGAAAACATTCATGTTAGTCTGGTTCCAGCTGTGATTACTTCAAAGCTAAAGGTATAGCTCCTGAAATATTTCTGCATGTCATTGCAGCCTGATTGTGGTCCCAGTTGGGTGAAATAGATCAGAAGAGACGCCTTCAAAATGGACAGAGCGCGAACAGGCCCCAAAACGTGCACCAGGATTGGTGCCATTAGTGCAAATCAGAGCTACGTTAGCAGAATACCCAGCTCTTCTCACAGAGAGGGGCATAATAAAGTTAATACTCCTAGAAGTCAACGGGCACCACCGAGCTGCCTTGAAACTCTGCACATAGAGCTGCCATCAGGATTGGGGCTTTGACTAGTCACAGCAGAGCACAAACCACCACCAGGGCTAAACCCAGGTCTCGAGAAGGTGCCGTCAGGCGAAACAGAGCCGTGCAGCCTCTGGAAGAGTACGCTCTTCTCTGCCCATGATTTGGGCTAAAGTGTGGAATGGATGCCTTCCACATCACCCTGTTAACCAAACACCCCTGGGTGTCTCTTTTCATTTCTTCCTTGTTTGCCAAAATAAACCTCCAAAACAAACCATGGAGTTTTCTTTCTTCAACCCACACAGAGTTAACTTCAGCCTTGTTTTGCATTAAATCATGCAGCATATGGAGACACAATTCCAAGCCATCTGGATTATCATTAGCCATCAGGTGTTGTGCTCATTACACCTGTTATAAAGAAAAAGGATAATTAGGGGGGGGTTGTGTGTGGAATTATATTCCACTCATAGCATTGCTGCATTTTATTAATACCTTCCTGTCCCCTTTGGCTATATGACCAAAACACCTCTTTGCAATATGCAAAATAAAGACTATTTGCATGAGGCGGAAGTAAAGACGAGTGAACCTTCTTAGCCTGAGCAGATGTTTTTCATTAGAAAATAATTTGTCAAAAGGTAGAGAGACTCATACTAGTAATTTTCAGAACAGCTTCTTTCACTTTGGAGGGTAACTAGACTCAATTTAATTGCAAATGGGCTGCGTGGTCCCCAGAATAAGGAAAGGAAAAGCAATGAGAACGTGCACTATTTTCTTAATCAAAATTGTTCCCAAAATAAAGAACTTGTGTCCTATTTTCCCTAGGACAACTGTTGATTCCTGATTTAACCTTGTATCTACCAGATACCGGTCTTCTGAGATAAAGCAACATTTAATGGTACTGGACAGAAACTACGGGAAGAACTTCACTGCACCCATGTTGTAAGTCCATGAGCGGTTAATCCTAGAGAAGAGACAATACGTTTTAAGAAGTGGAGACTACACCGGGCAGAGAGAGGACAAGCTTCCATGTGGAGAGATACAGCTTCTGATCCTGACTCTTGTCTGCTGGGTGAGGTGGGACCAGGCTGGTCCTCTGGGTCAGTTTGGCCTCTGGTGTAATTAGGTTTTGAGTTGCTCAGACAATTGCGATCTCCTCCAGGGAGCATCTGACACAATAAACCACCATTCGCCGTTAGGTTCTCTCAGCAATGGCAAAACACAAGTATTAATAATGGAGCCAGCAAACGTGAATCAAACACAAATGAAAAGAGCTCACCCAAATAAACAAGCAGCCCAAGTTGAAGTTAAGGAACTCAGTGTTGATGGAAAGGACTAAGACTAAGACTAAGGCAATTGCTGGAGAGTCTCAATCTGTGCTGCTTGTGCACATGAAGGTTTCTTACTTCCTGAAGCCAAAGACTCTGTGACTTACATCCATAACAAGCCATTAAAGAAAAAAGTGTCCCCACTAATTCTTGGCTTGAGCTGTAAAAGGCTCTGTGTGTAGACTGTAAACTGTAAGGGATGATTCTTCCTTCTTCTGTCCTAAAACCATTAAATTTTACTTCCACCAAAGGATGAATTCCACTTAGCAACACTGGGTTGCTGCTAAATTAACAACTCATATTCTCTGAGGGCCTGAGGGGAATTCCAGCCTGTCCTAGGAGCAAATAGCAAGCCTCCCACCAACCTCCAGGAGCCAGGATTTCACTTCAGAACATTTTTACAGTGCAAAATAAAGCACACCACTTGTACCAATACATACATGTACTATACTGCCCCTGGTATGGTGACAGTCCCATCTTTGTGCACATGCTTCATCAGACCGTGGCTATTCCCATGGAAAAAGAGCGTAAGACATCCTGCTGTTAGGCAGTTCTGCTGCGGGGTGAGCTTGTTCACCCTTACATTGGTCTAGTTAGAGCAGAAATAAAAGCACACTTTTACTATCTAGTCATTATTGCTCAGATCCAAAGAAAAATCATTACCCTTATCAGTAAACAAAGGTATATTGACTGTGCTCCTGTTACAAACAACTTTTCTTTCCCACATGATGCCACTTGGAGCTGAAACAGAATAGAGCGTGTGTCATTCATCCCAGTCATTTTGCAGATTGCACTTGGAACCGTCAACATTGCAAAGGCAACAAAAAATAGATCTGTAATTTAAATGGCACTGCTTTGATTGAAGAGATGTTCTTTTAATAACAACAGGTAAATAGATTTGGGAGACCCTTGCTGACCAAGGTGATGCAAATTTTATAAAGACAAAAAACCAGCGCTTGAACTTTCAGAGAATAATTCCAATTTTCAAGGAAACTTTACATCAAAACTTTTTTTTTTCCTTTAATTTTCAAAGGCTTTATCTTAGAGTTTCAGAGGTCTTTTCTGTTTTCTTATATTACCTTCTCAAGACAGAGATACAGTTCAGGACTGTATATTTACTCTAAAGGTGCAGGTTCTATTTCAACAGTATTTCATTTGAAAATGAAAAGCGTGTTAAAGAAAAGAGGCTTGAATTTTGTAAAGCAAAGAGGAAACAGATAATTAGGGAAAACAGTGAAAAATGAAGTTTATGCATTTGCTGACTCTCCCCAAATCCGTAACAATGCCCTGCAAACTGGTGCTTGGCTGCTTAATGAACCCATGGAGATGTTGCAAGCCTGTAAAAATGGGGCAGAAATCTCAAGAGAAAATTATTCCTTATTGACATTTCTGTTTCTGAGTCCGACTTGATGCAAGAAGACTTGCATAAGGATGAACAATGACAAGGGAAAAAAAAAAATTGGAACATTTCCCACCACTGCTAAAGTTCCATTTAAATCTGTACCCAGATCTAAATTTTGAACTTCCTAAAAATCTGAGGTATTTAAATCATCTCATTATATATTTAAGTTTTCTGCCATGTGTGATAAAAACAACCAAAGCCCTGCATATAATGTCTAGGGGGCCTTCTTGGAAATGAACACAAAGCATCAAGATCTCATAAAGAGTTTTAGTCTCATCCCAGCTGTGGGAATATGAAATAACTCCTCTTATCCCATCTTAGCAGACAGTTCTCTCCCTCTTCATGAAGACTCCTGAGCCTAATTAGAGAAATAAACAAAAGAGCTTTTATGGTGAGAAGAGGAAAGCTGCTACCAGGACTGATACTTGGTCGTACCCTGAGCTCAGCCAGCCGTCCCCATGCTGTCACTCAGCGTGGCCTGACACCTGGCAGAGGTGACATTAAGCCCCCGACCACAGCGGGATCACAGGCTGCTCTGCTGCACTGGGCGGTCCTTGCTCTTGCTGGGGCGATGCGAACGCGTGCCCTATTCGCATGTCTGTAAACCAGGGGGTTTCTGTAATATACACATACAGAAAATACAAATAAATACACGTACATGCATGCAGAAGCGTGGCAGGTCCTCGACACAGACAGACAGGATTTTTTCCAAATCGCTTTCGCACCTGTAGCTTCCTTGTTCCTAAATTTCCCTCCCCTGCTTCCTATTTATTTCCTATTTCTGTGAGGGCTTTCCTGTCCCAATTCTGTTATTTCTGTCCCAATAGATGCATTTCTCTGATTTTTATGGGGGTTATTGAAGGTTATAGAATACCTGTGGACTAATTTGCAAGAAACAGTTTTAAAGAAGTGAGAGCTGTCTGAGCTCAAGCTATCAAGTTCTTCTCTCCTTTACCCCTCCCAGCTCTGTGATTTGCAGATTGCCGCACACATATCACGCAGCGTAAAATTTTAGGGAATTTGTCTTTTTTATCGGAATCATCAGTCGAGCAACCAAACCCTACTGAAATCAATGGATATTGGCAACTGAGTTCCTTAGGCTTCGTGGAGATGAACATCCCTGCCTAGGAGTGAGTGAACCTCAGCCTGACCAACAGCCAGACAGGAAGAGCAGTTTCTACAACTACTGCCTCACACCTCAGCCACCGAGAACAATCACCGTTGCCAGATGTTATTTCTGCACATCCACTTTCTTTCAAACTCTTGCAATGCTTTTCTCAGCCCCTTTTGATCTGCCTACTCTGGCGCTGAAATCTACACTGGTTGCCAGTGACATTTTTTATTGATTTTTAAAAAGCTTCTGCCTGCCTATAGTGCTGGAATAGTCTAGCTCTGGAACTTCTTTATCATTTACTTTCTTTTTATGTTCCTAGGCTGTTCTTGAGACACATCCCTCTAATTTATAAGTTTGTCCTACCAAAAAAATAAAATAAAATAAAATTGGAAACATTTGTAGCTGGAACTGTCAGTATTTATGCCTTGCAGTTGGCAGAATCTCCTTCCGATTGCTATTCAATGGTCTGAACCTCTTCAGAGATGTGTAATAGAATTTCATTTTTAATCAGGCTGGAACTGCAAAGCATCCTAGGACATCACTGGCCAAATGCCCCTAGAGAAGTATTTATGTTGTTGTAACACCATAATCATCCATCAAACACTAGATGTTAATAATAGCATTTAATTTGAAAATGGAGCTTTGCTTTTATGTTATTTCTATGTGCTTTATGCAAGCAGGAAAAGCTAATTATCTCCATTTAAGAGAGGCAGAGACACAGGACACACTGCAGCACCGGGATTTGAGCCTCATTCTGCTTTTTGCTCACTGGCAGGTCGAAGTGAACCGTATCTACATCTTCAGCCAGACAGAAGAGACATCAAATGGCACCTAAAACTTGGGAAGTCTAGCCCCAGCTCTGCCACCGAGAGCTCCAGCAAGCCACACCACCTCAGCATTTCTTGATTAAAGTGGGCAACAGTGCAAGGATGGGGGCACAAACAGCACCTTTTTTGTAGGGAATTAAATGTTGCACCTACTGTGTTCATGTTAACTCCAATACTACTCTTTAAGAACAATCCTTAAGACATATTTCATTTATAGAACCTTAGAATCATAGAATCACTTGGGTTGGAAGAGACATTCAAGATCATCGAGTCCAACCATAAACCTGCGCCAAAACCACCCCTAACCCATGTCCCTCAGCACCACGTCTGCCCAGCTTTTAAATACCTCCAGGGACGGCCATTCCACCACCTCCCTGGGCAGCCTGTTCCAAGGCTTGACAACCCTTTCCATAAAGAAGTTTTTCCTCATATCCCACCTAAACCTCCCCTGGCACAACTTGAGGCCATTTCCTCTTGTCCTGTCCCTTGTTTCTTGGGAGAAGAGATTGACCCCACCTGGCTAGAACCTCCTTTCAGGGAGTTGTAGAGAGTGAGAAGGTCTCCCCTCAACCTTCTCTTCTCCAGGCTGAACAATCCCAGCTCCCTCAGCCGCTCCTCATAAGACTTGTTCTCCAGACCCCTCACCAGCTTTGTTGCCCTTCTATTAACTGTTCTCCCTCTTTGGCTTTTCCACATGCACACAGCTAACGAGCTCAGATTTCCCTATCCTCTCCAATGTTGGGTTTTTATGGTAAGATCCTGCTGCCCCTCCTGTTTTGGAGGGACTAAAGAGCCTTACTGTCCCTTGAATATTTTCTGTAGTGCTGCGGTAGCCCGACATTTCAAACAAAAGATGATGAAAGGGCAAGAAAATTACTAAGTGGTGGTGCTAGCAACAGGGTGCTAACAGCCCAGGCCAGGCACTTGCTGGCACAGAAAATTTCCCTTCCTCGTTAGAAAGCACGACCTGAGTTAGGCTGTGCTCTGACTTGGTGTTTCCCTGCCGCCTGCCCTGCTGTCACCACGCTGTCCCCTCACCCTTCCCGATGCTTTCCTGCAAGCTCTCCGCTGGGCAGAGGAGCAGTGCAGTTCTGGACCCACAGCTGTAACGAAAGCTGTGTACAGAAACACAGCAAATCCCTGCGCTCCAGGGACAAGGGAAGCAGTCATCTATCAAACTCCTAACTCCTTGAGCAGGCTTGGGAAAAAATAATAGCAAAAAACCTTTAAATTCACGTGGACATCTTTGCTACAGCGTCGAACCGTGACTCTAAGTGCCAGCTCGTGACTGAACAGACCCACTGGAGTCCTGCAGGGGTCTTGGCTGAGAGCCTGCTTCTGGCAAAGCAAGGGAAGGGAATGGAACAGGCAGATGAAGAGAGATGAAGTCTCCCATTGCATTTAAATTCTCAGTGAAGGTGGGAAGCATGTTGTATTTCAGATGGAGAGTGATGGATCTTGCGGTAAACTGCCAGTGGAGGCTGACATCTTCAGCCCCAGGCTGGGTCTCTGCCTGGAAGTAAAGCCTTTGTGTTCATTAAAAGGGCAAGCAGGGGCTCTGACTCCAGATGTCTAAAAGTTAGATGTCTAAGTCTGATCTACTCGCTCTTTGCTACTTTTGTAGCCAGGGGAGAGAAAAGTGAGTCATCTCTTCCCAAAACATGCTGCTAAGCCAGGTCCAGTGAATCACCCTTGAGGACCTCATTTCTCTTCACTGAATATAAAAAGGATCTGGAGAGAGTGGTTCATCTTTTTTATTTCTCTCTTAGATGCCGAAGCAGCAAGATGCATTCCACCTTAAAAGTGACCACTCTCTTCCAGCCTTTAAAGTCTTCATACCAGTGGGCACATCTATGTTACCAAACTGGTAGCATAGTTTTTGTTTTCTTTGTGTTTTGCCCCAGGGCTCCAGTCTTCCATGCTAAGAAGGTGTTCAGTCCCCGAGACCCAGCACAGCATGGACCAATTCATCCCACTGGTGAGGGAAGCGGGACACTGAACTTGGGACAGTGAATTCCAAGGGCTACACCCTGTGGCTGGCATGGACCCACCATTCCCGATACAAGGATCAGAGTTTGCTCTTTCACATGGATAGCAACGCGGCTGTAGTGTGAAGGCGTTAGGCTGTATTTTCAGGACAAAACGATGCTTCCCCCAGACTTATTCCTACGTGCCAACACCCGTTTAGCGGGCAGGAGTGCAGAATCTCACTGAAGGTGTGACAGGCTGCTGGGCTGTCAGCTCCTTTCCACTCTCCAACTTGCTTCGCTCTCCACCCTGCTGCAAATCTCGCCTTTAATTACATCAGTACTGACGTGAGGCCACGATGTACCCCTTGAATTCATCCATCAGGGGCCCCAGAATTCTTGGTTTAAAAGGGAAATTGCTAACAATTTGTGTGATACAAAAAATTAATAATGCAAGAGAAGCTCAAAGAAAAAAAAGCTTTTTTTATTTAGTATGGGCTTTATTTCTATACACAACATGTTCGTGGCATGCTGAGTCACTCAGACCTTTAGAAAACAGAAAAATGTGAACCAGAAAAAATTACCACAGGCCTGGTCCAACTCCTAGTCAGTACAGCACTCTGGGATCTCAGTGAGCCCTAAAATTGGGGACAAAAATTAAAGTAACAGGACAAGCAAAACAAGAGCCTGGGAGCTAAATTCTGTTCTCATGCAACCAGTAGTAACCTTGAATGGGCGCTGCTCATTCCAGTGTGTGTTAAGATTTAATGACCAAGCGCGCGCACAGACGCTACTCCAGAAAGGCCTTCGTGGAACAAGATCCCTGCAGGTATCCCAAACGGAGCATTGCAAGCTGCCGACGGCACCGCATCACCTCTCCCACCCAACCTGCACCTGCTCAGCTCTGCAGCAGCTCAGGCACTTCTGGCGTTCAGTAATTAAAACCAAAACCAAACAAAGCCTCAAACAAACAAGTGTTAGGAGAAGAAAGGCTGTTTAAATCCTGCAGAAAATGCTGTGATTTCATAAAGCAACCCATGCTAGAAGCGTGGTGGATTCAGAACTTACGAAAGTTTCTGTGAAAAAGCAATATACTTGCTTTTATGGACTAAGATGAGAGCATGGCAAAGAGGGAGGGAATGGAAGAGGTGATCAATATTGACACACAGAAAATCCACAAGGAGAGACTCAGTTCCTGCTTAGTCCCATTCCTGCCCAAATGAGGAATAAAATCACGCTCCGACCTGCCCTGTCTCTCTTCTCCAAGCACAAGAAAGTATTCAGGGTCCAGTTTTCCCAGGCTATAACAGCATAGTGAAACAGCAATTTGTTAGACAATCTATGCTCAAAACTTCTGTTTGTACAGACTGGACCCAGACCCAAGAAACCCTTCCAGTGCAGCTTTTTCCAAAATGCACAGCTCCCCATGGAAAACACTGAGTTTAATTGACCACAATGTGAAAAAGGGCAACCTTCCCTGCCCAAAAAGAAAGCAAAGTCCACAGGTCCTCTGTACTGTTCCATTTTGGGGACATCTCCTTCAAACACTGATGCTTCCTCTCCACCTCCCAACCTTCCTAAACTGCTTTTGCTTCAACAGTGAGGAGAAAGGGCTTAGCTGTTCTCTGGAGGAATGGATGCATCCAAGATTTTGTGTAGTTGCAGCAGCAGGCAACAGCAAAGCCAGATTAAAAAATCTTGTCAGTTTTTATTTCATCTTCTTTTAGACTGAGAGATCTAAATAAAAAATAACATCTTAACAAAAGAGAGCTGCTAAGACTGCTACTTGACTGTGCAGTGTGAATTGGTTCCTGAGAAAATCTGTTCTAAGACAGTTACACAATTACAATAAGTATCACAATTAATGAGGCCACATCACCTAGAAGAACCTGACAGGGAGGTATCTAATGACAGATCCCTGCTTCCTAAAATCATTTGTCTGCCTGTATTTGGGAAAAGTGCAAAGGCAGTGTGTCCATGCATGTGCAGAGCCAGCTGTGTTTGTCTCTGAAGGTTTCAGTGTGCACCTGTGTAGCTGAGGGCAGTTTAAAATGGGAGTGATGTGTGTTGTTAGGTCAACCCTCCTGTCCCAGGACACCACGAGCTCTGCACATCATTCCCACCAGGTATTTGTTTACCCTGAGACTTTACTCACTCACTCCTCCTGCTTCTTCCAGGCCTTTTATCGCCTCTTCCACAGAAGTCTGTTTGCTTTATGTTTCACTTGGATCTTGCTTGCTGCAGACTGCGCCTGTGATTTCTTCCTCCCCCCAGCAGATGTGAAGAAGGCATCATTCCACTTCTTGCACCCACCTTTTGTGTATTAGGGCTATTATCACTTATTTTTCTCTTCTCTAAGCTACACAACCCAATTATTTCCCTCTACCCTGTTGGCCACAGTTTTCCAGATGTTTTGATCATTTTATCGGTCTCCTCTGCAGTTTCCTCAGTTAATTGGTCTCCTTCAGTCTTGAAGTTCAGTGTCCCAAACTGGACGCGGTGCCCATCTGGAGCCTTCCAGTGCGTAGCGGAGCAGAAGGCTGACTCTGCACATCTTGCAAGCTGCACTCCAGTTTAGACTGCTAGTAGAAGCCTTCAAAGAGTGGCAGTTGCATTTGGCCTACGTTAGTACCTACCGACCAGCTGCAAACCCAGTTTCAGGTGAATTTGAATTATCCGGAGTTTGCGCTGGATGAGAATTTCTGGTAAGATTTGGAGGAGACTTCGTCTAAACTGCAGCTGCGCTGCACTGGACACTGTCAAACCTATCTTAGGGAACTTCTTTTTCCCCAAAGTCGAAATCGGGTGCTGCAAACACAGGATCTCTGCGATGAGATGTGAATTTTGGGATTTCTCCACTTCTGGAGTATTGCTCTATTGCAATAACTCACCCCGCCTCTTACACACGCAGAGACAATCGCTTCCCTTCTCCAGGAAAAAAACCCCACAAATCTAGATAGAAGCATCCAAGAGACTTGGCCCATGGGATGACTGGTGGATGACATTGCACCAAGCAAGTATCTAATTAGACAAAAAGCAAAGACGCGAGCTTGCCTAAGGTCACTCAACAGACAAATGGCACTGCAGCCCAGGTCTCTGTCACTGCCCATACAAACACAGTCAGTTTATCATCTGAAAAAGAACGGGAACTGTTTCAGTTACTTCAAACTCAGTCGCTAAAATGTAGAATTGTTTCCAAAGGAAACGCCCTTCAGGTGCTTTGATCACTTCAGAGCGCCAGTGGAAAAGCTACAGGAGTGGATGAGCTGAGTTAATGAACAGGGTTTTCCCATCTTCACTTGTCTCTGACCCCTAGCCGATGAAAATAGAGGACATTTAAACACTGAAACTTAGAGCCCTACTTTGTTCAAATAATGACTCTGCTTAGTATTCAAGCCCTTGCTAAGGGATAGTGTTTATTTTATTCTAGAATTTAATTGAATCCCCAGAAGGCTGTCCCTCGGCAAACTCATTTGAGAGCAAGACTCTAAAAATAGTAAGCGTTGGGACACATTTGGGACAAGCGTTAAGAGAAGGTGACTTTTCAGAGCTACAAAGCCTTCCTTCACACCCATCCCAAGCATAAAGTTCTGCCAACTCTCCATGAGTCAGTGCTCCTGTACAGCCAGGACTCTGTTCTTGCCTCTATTCACACTTTCAATGGAGAAGCACAGCCTGACTTCAACCCACCTTTCATTAGTTTCACTGTTAATACTACCAGTCTTGGGAGAAGCAGTTCTGATTTCTATCACCAGAAAAGCAGAATTCAGTATCCCACAGTGCCGGTCATTATCATGATTATTCCCCTGGGTTAACATGGCCAGTGAGTGCTGGCTGGCTGGCTGGAGATGTGCTTTGGAGGAGATGGAAATGCCAGGCCAGCTACGATTCGCCAAAAGCCCATGGGATTTTCTACCCAAGTCAGCTTCCAGTAGAAGATTCCTGGGGAAATCCTAAATGAGCTCACTAAGTGTGGTCCACGCTAGCACAGGTTGAAATATGTTCAGGCCCCCGTGCAAATGCTCTCATTCAAGACTGAAGCAGGTCATTCAACCCACACCCCGTTACTCAAGCCTGAAAATACGCATATCCGTACTCTTCAATTTATAAAAAACAAATTGTGCTTTCACTTACTGGGCTGACCTGCCAGGACTGCACTGAAGGTCCATCCTGCAGAGGGGACCCTCGAACCAACAGTGATTTCAGCTGGGAATTGTGACTCGATCAGGATTGCCTTCTACATTAACCCCCAAAGAGCCCAACCCACATCAGATGCATCAGGATCTCCAGACCCCACGTCGTCAGCGAGCTCAGCCAAAGGATTCCAGCAATGATCCCACAGAGTTAATTCCTGCCACGTCCTGGACCTGGCAGCATCCACCTGGGCTTTTCCTTGCCAAGTGCCAGTCATTGCTATTGTAACTAACTAGCTAATGGCCTGGCAGGACGCCATGAGCAGACCCGGGGTTAATGAAGACTTCCATCAAACACCCTTTCCACGGGTGAAGGTGACAGGGAGATTTAACACACCGTATTTGTTTGGAAGGGGCTGGTGATAATTAAAAATTAAATGCACTTTCTCCATTATGCATTCATTATTGACAGTTCTATATTAACTGGGGATTTCAATTAATAGTTCTTCTTTGCCAGTCCAACTTTTCTAGCAGCTAAACTTATCACCAGAGCTAATTGCTAACACCCCTTTTATCCTCCATCTCCATGTACTTTTAATCTGTAACAGAAATCTAGGCATTTCCAGGGATGCACTTACTCAGAAATACTTCGCAGAAAAGCAGCAGAATGCTTCAAAGGAAACATTCTTGCCTCCATCCCAGTCCAGCTTTCTGTTCCCTAACAGCACAGAACTAACAGAAATCTCAATGTTTTTCTTTACAGCCACAGGACAAAATGCTGACATGACTTTCACGGAACCTCACACACATGCTAACTCAGTTCAACTCACTCTTTTATTTGATATCTTAACACTGCTTTCAAGCTTTACTGATCAAGTTACTACTGCTGTTAACATTATTTATAGCTGCAGCTTTCTCATGAATCAGATGAAGTACCTGGTGACCCTGGTGTATTTCACAAACGCTTACTAGGTTGTTTATTCAAGTAAAAACCACTAAAATATTTAGGGAAACCTTGGAAATAAACATTTCCCATTTTTTACTGCTTTTTTCCTTAGATATTGCCTTCAAATTTACTTTAGAAAATTTTGAGGGAAAAGCACACAGTACTGAAAGGATCGTTTCAATCTGCATTAAATAGAAGTTTTGAGGGAGTAAAAATGTCTTCATTCTTTTCACCAGAACTTACAGTAAACCCCAAATATCTATTTTTCATGCCACAAATGACTTTGTCCCTAGGGTCACTCTGCTTGGATTGTCTGTTCCTTTCCCACTTCGGGCAGCTCCCTTGGGTGTCACAGGCCAGGAAAGACCCTCACGGCGAGACCCAAGCGCGGTTCAGGGAGGGTGTTGACGTGATACCTGTTTGATAGAGGATCAAGAGTGGACAGTGAGACCTTTCTTCTTTGAGTACAAAAGGTTAAGGGTGTTTGGCCAAGCACCCTTGGACAACAGCTTTAAAACGTTCCACCCTGCCCCATCAAGAAATCTCACCTACATAAAAACTGTCTCCACAAGACAGTTCTTTTCTTACAAGAACTTGTTTTATCAGCAGTTTCGCAGCCACCTTTGGTAAATGCTGTGTTCCCAGTGGCAGGGGACAGAAGACCACGGAAATGGTAGTAGAGCTTCAGACCAAGGGTTCATCTCACTGAACACCCTCTCTATAACTGCCCTTAAAAAGGAAAGAGCAAGAGTGGGGCAAGCAGATACGATGCCTTCCCTACTAACCTCCCAGCCTCCAGACTTTTTCAGCTGCGAGTATTTCCTCAGTCTCTAAATCTCCCCGGTTTCTAAATATCTGCTATGGTATTTTGCATTTATTAGCCCTCAGTGGGGCTCTCCAGGTAGCCCCACCACCATTCAAAATGATAAATAAATGAAAAAAAGCAATTGCTGAATGCCCCTGCAATGAATTGACCAACTTGAGTAACTTTTCACACTCCTCTTGTTAAAGGTGACATTTCTGACGCAAGGGGAACCCAGCGAACAACGGCATCGTGACTTCCCCTAACGGGAAGCAAACTGAAGTCGCCTCTATCACTTCCCAAGCTGGAACTGGAAGTTGTGCACCAGCACTGTCCTGGGATACCTGCGCAGTGGTGTGCAGTGAAGAGCACCCCAAACTAAACCACCAGCAGCGTGGAGAAACAGCAAATGCCCCACGCTAGGTGAAACTACAGCTCTGGAGGGCAACATGCCCTCTCATTTTCTATGGCAGCAGCTGGCAAGTCTCCAAAACCTGCAAGCCGGCACTGCTCCGGTCTGTTCTTCTCTCCATGCATGTGTAACTCCCGCTAAATTATTACAATAATAATACAAAACATCTGTAAAGTGTCCTTCATGAAATGGTCCCAAGGAGATATCTTATTCAGGCGTAATTAAACGAGCAGTGAACACAACCCTTTGCCATTCAGAGTTAACAGCAAAAGCAGATGGGGCTCTTCCCAGTATCAGCAGGTATCAGATGCGCATCAACCTCAGGTCAGGGGTGTGGGGAAGATGACGAGGAAGGAAAAGCACAACCGGGGGGTGTTGGGGACAAGTTTATGGAGTCCCTTTCTCTGCCGACCTGAGTCTTCTGGAAAAAGGCTTTGGGGTCAGTCCCACATCCAAGAAATATCACCCAAAATGGAGAAAAATGGAGGACAGAGGCCATAAGACATAGCAAAGGGGAGAGGAGGACTGGAAGAGAGCAGAGAAGGGATGGAGGAAAAGACCACTGCAAGAAACATCCTTTTTTCTTGAGCCACGGACAGCCTTGCTCTGTGGTCGCTGTGGCACAAGCACAGACAGACCCAAACTATCTTTAATCCACCTTTAGACTGGCTTCCCCTTTAATTTAGCCTTCACAAGCCAACACCAAGGGGGCTGCTTCACAATGGATTTGCTATTGTTACTGATCCCAGTTCATCCCAGGGCCTCAGGTGGCTCGGAGAGGCTGCTATGGTCACACAATTACTTATAACATGAATAAAAGTGAGCTTAAGTACTACAAATGCTGGAGCCAAACCTCTAATTGCATCCAGAAGTACAGTCCATCCATTTGTTCAAGACCTGGCACACAGGGGCTGTGCTTTTGGCTGGCTCTCCAGGGCAAAATAGAGGGGTTCACAGGCGGCAGCTTGTCCCCAAAATGGCCAAGGCAGTGTGACAGGTGCCAGAACATTGAGAGGGCTTAGAAACACACACAGAAACAGTGAGAATCACAGGCCTGAGGTTTTGAGAGGTTTTTAACTCTTCCAGTGAGTGGGAGTCTTGGTTTCTGTTGCTGTTGACACAAGGAGTGGGAAGAAAGGCTATTTACACCTTTTACTTAAGGTCATATGTGACTTCAGTCTCCAGCGCTGACGTTTCAGTGCTCACATTTCCTCTGCCCACAGAAGGTGACTCAGGGAGTGAACTCAAATATTTCGCCGAGTGTAAACAAACCAAGTGAGCTGGATTGACGTGGGATCCCAGATATCCCCCCAGAGCAGGCAGAAACACAGATGTTCCAGGAGCAAGGATGAGAGGAGGGAGATGGGACAGGATCTTGGATCCCAGCATATTTCAAGGCTGAAGGGAACAGAGGCCCAGCCACCCCGAGCCATGGACAATATGACAGACCAACTGCCTCGCAGGGACACCGAGACCTTCAGGTTTACCCCAACAAAAAGCCTCCAGAATGTCTGGAATGCCACATCTATGCGAAGGAAACCTTATGGCCACAGCAAAACTTAAAGAGTGCTGGGCATGTAGGGGAACTGGCTCTGCGCAGAGCCTCCACTTCACACCGTGGGTAGTGATGACCCTGTGTTACACACCCACCCCCTGAGCACCACATGGCAGACGTCCTCCTCTGTGCATTAGGTGCACCTCTGCCCAGAGAGGTTCTTCCAGAGACGCCAGATCCTTCCAGTCCCTCTCTCAGGGTGACCTCAGAAAAGACAGAGTTATTTCTCTTGCACTGAAGCTGGGCCCACGGGGATGAATCACAGACTCACAGAGGAGCTGAGGGTGGAAGGAAGCTCTACAGACCATCTCAGGTAACCTCCCTGCTCAAAGCAGGATCAATTACAGCAGGTTGCTCATGGTCCTGTCCAGTCCACTTTTGAAAACCTGCAAGGAAGTGGGCACATACACCCGCACCACCTCCACGCGTACCCACACCACCTCCACGTACACCCACACCACGTCCACGCACACCCGCACCACCTCCACAACCGACCTGGGCAGCCTGTTCCAGTGCTTGCCTACCCTCACAGTAAATAAAGTTCTTCTCATGTTTAAATAAAATTTCCCATATTGGAATTTGTGCACCATGGAGAAGAGTCTGTCTCCTTCTTCTTGACTCCCTCCCAACACCCAGCCCAGCACAACAGCCACAGCAGAAGTGTCCCCGTGCTTGCTCATTGAGTTCACCACCATGTAAAAGACAGCAGGACTTCTCCAGCGCGTTCCCATTGCAGAGGGAGGAGCTGAGGCACTACGAAACTAAGTGACACTACCAAGGTCAAAGAGGACATTGACAGCAAAGGCAGAAGCTTGAACCCAGAAGCCAGGTCTCAGCCCTCACCCTTCCACCAGCCTCATCTGTCTGGCGCAGCACATCCGATACTCACTGGTCCTGCAAAAGCCCAGACCACCTCCCTGGCTAATGAGACAGCAAGATCTTTTGTTTCAGGAGACACTAGAGGTGTGAAGGGAAATAAAAGTAATGCTATTCTGTCGCCCTTTCTCTGTGTAAGAAACCAGTGATACATGCGAGTGGGGCAGCACCAGTTACATTCTTGCAATTTATTTAGTGACGTCTTTGGAATGCATTTTCCAGTCCTTGCTTCCCAACAGCTCCACAACTGCAGCGGTTTCAAATAAATAAGAAAAACCTTCATAAAGGCGGTCCCAACGGAGCCATTGAGGATTTCCAGTTTCTCTCTTTTCCTTTCACACACCGAGCCTCCACCGGCCTCTTTGCACATTCCCACCCGCTGCCCCTGCCCAGTGGCACCCTTCAGGTGGGTGCCCACCCAAGGGAGGAGGCCACGGCCTGAGTTTCCACGGCTGTTGGGAACCATCTAGTGGCCCCCAGCCAGATTGCAGCAGTGTCCCTCCTCAAGCAGAGAGGACTCGGCAGACGCAACAGCCGGCCAGGTCAGACAAGAACTGCACACTGATGGCGTATTTCCCCATTAGACAGGCATGAAACTGCAGACCATGGTGTTCATTCTTGCAGAGGTGCTGCTCTTCAAAGCCAGCTGAGATTTCCGCTTTTTTCACCGCAATGACTGTCCTCTGTCCCCATCCTTCCCCCCACCACAGAAGCACCTTCGCTTTGCTCAGTCACAGGCCAACGATCAGTTGGAACCTCATTGCAAGAGCAGCCGGGCAGCTCCTCCATGGTGAACACAGGACACCATGGAGCGTGGTCCTGGAGCCACTGCCAGCTGAATCAACGAAAACTTCCACAAAACCTGCTTGATGCCTAGAGCCATTCCCACCTTCCCACCACCCAGCTCACCTCCACAAAACCTGCTTGATGCCTAGAGCCATTCCCACCTTCCCACCACCCAGCTCACCGTGCAGGTGGGTTTTCTCCGCTGTCCCTGATAACCCAGCTTAGATCCCATGGCAGCAAACACCACGTCAGCCCCTCGGGGACTGCAAATTACCCCTGCTGTGCCAAGGTCAGTGGAGTTCTCATGTCCGGCTGAGGAAATGACCTTCCCGTGGCGACAGTTGGAAAAATAAACCAAACCCCTCTTTGCATGGGAACGCAGCGGCCAGGTGTCACCACCAGAACGGCCTCAACCAGAGGAATTTTAAGTTAATCTAATTTATTACCAGTTAGCACCGAATTCTGAGTGTTGGATCCGCATCGTGAAGAGGACGTACAGAACTGAACGCTCAGGGGAGCACCGCGCCTCGGCCCCCCCCAGGGTCAGCTTCACTCTGGCCCCCCCACCTTCCCACTCCAGCTCCCCACCACCTTCCCAACCCAGCTCCCCCCCGCCTTCCCAGTCCCCCCTTCCCCGGGACCGAGCCTCACACCCGGCCGCCCCGGCCCTTCACGGGGCCGGTTTCTCAGCAGCCCCCCAGGGCTGTCCCTGTCCCGGCGCGCCGTCCTTGGGGGGGAGGGATGGGGGGGGCCGTGCTCCGGCGTGGGTCACTGCGGGCTGCAGTCCCTGGGGGCTCCCCTGCCCCGCGTGGGTCACCCACAGGCGGCGGTGGGGTGACCCTGCCCCCGACAAACAGTGGTGGGGTGTCCCCCGCGCGTGTCCCTGCCCCGCGTGCGTCACCCACAGGCTGCATCGGGGTGTCCCCGCCCCGCGTAGGTCACCCACAGGCGGCGGTGGGGTGTCCCTGCCCCTGACAGGCAGTGGTGGGTTGGCCCCCATGCGTGTCCCTGCCCCGCGTGGGCCACTCACAGGTGGCAGTGGGTTGTCCCTGTCCCGCGTGGGTCACTCACAGGTGGCGGTGGGGTGTCCCTGTCCCGCGTGGGTCACTCACAGGCGGTGGTGGGGTGTTCCTGCCCCGCGTGGGCCACTCACAGGCAGCATTGGGTTGTCCCTGCCCCTCGTGGGTCACTCACAGGCGGCGGCGGGGTGTCCCTGCCCCTCGTGGGTCACTCACAGGCGGCGGCGGGGTGTCCCTGCCCTGACAGGCAGTGGTGGGGTGTCCCCCATGCGTGTCCCTGTCCCGGCGTGGGTCACTCACAGGCTGCATTGGGATGTCCCTGCCCCGGCGTGTCACCCACAGGCTGCACTGGGCTGTCCCTCACGGGTGTCGCAGCTCCGCCCGTCCCCAGCCGCCGCCTCAGCGGCCGCTGCCCTCAGAGCCGCCTCGCGCTTCCCCTCAGGCCGCTCAGGGGCGGCGGGAACCGGTCCCGACCGGCCCAGTGCTGGGTCCGGCGCTCGGGTCACGACACCCCCAGGCAGCGCCACAGGCTGGGGACGGAGCGGCTGGAAACTGCCCGGCAGGAAAGGACCTGGGGGTGGAGAGGAGCCAGCGTGTGCCCAGGTGGCCAACGAGGCCAATGGCATCCTGGCCTGTATCAGGAGTAGCGTGGCCAGCAGGAGCAGGGAGGTGATTATTCCCCTGTGCTCAGCACTGGTGAGGCTGCAGCTCGAGTGCTGTGTTCAGTTTTGGGCACCGCAGTATGGGAGAGACATTGAGGTGCTGGAGCGTGTCCAGAGAAGGGCAACGGAGCTGGTGAGGGGTCTGGAGAACAAGTCTTATGAGGAGCGGCTGAGGGAGTTGGGATTGTTCAGCCTGGAGAAGAGAAGGTTGAGGGGAGACCTTCTCACTCTCTACAACTCCCTGAAAGGAGGTTGTAGCCAGGTGGGCTCAATCTCTTCTCCCAAGGAACAAGTGACAGGACAAGAGGAAATGGCCTCAAGTTGTGCCAGGGCAGGTTTAGGTTGGACATTAGGAAAAAATTTTTCACTGAAAGGGTTCTCAAGCCTTGGAACAGGCTGCCCAGGGAGGTGGTTGAATCACTACCCCTAGATGTGCTTAAAAGCTGTGTAGATGTGGTGCTTAGACATGTGGTTTAGTGGCGGACCTGGTAGAGCAGGCTCAGTGGTTGGGCTAGATGATCTTGAAGCTCTTTTCCAACCTAAATGATTCCATGGTTCTATGATTTATTGCTTTTCATTCTGGTACTAATGATCAACAGAAGGCCTGGGAAGGGGAGTATTTTCCTGACGGAGCCAATTAAGAAAATGAGGTCAAACAGGCTTCGTCTAGCGAAGGTAGTTTGAGATGTAGGGGAAGCGGGCACGCTCTTGTCTTCAGGTGCAAAGCACGGCGTTGGGATGACAAGCAACATAAGCGCTGCAGATAACTTGGGGGGATCAGAAGATGTAGTGGCAGAAAAACTAAAATCTTGAAGACATTAAAAGCACTTAGGCAATTTGAGTGCCTCTTCTGTGGGACCCAAATTGCAGAAAATGCCATGCCCTTTGCTCACAGAAAATGGGCATGTCAAAACGTCATTACCATGGAAGGAAGGGATAATCCAGGTGGGAAGGGATCTCAAGAGGTCATCTGCTCCCACCTCCTGCTCAGAGGCATCCAGTTGAGACTGCGTGGCTCAGGGCTTTGTCTAGTTGGGTCTGAAAGTTGCCTAAATTCACATACTTGCATATAAATGTGTTCACAACTGAAATTACCTTTTGGAAAACAAAAAAACCTGGGCTGATTGGAAATTAGTATTGCCCCTCCACATTACATTTCCTGGAACTTTTTGAGAAGTGGATTATTCCAGGAGGATTAGTTTCCCTGTTTTGGAGGGGGAAAGAGAAGAATTCTTCATAGGTCAGAAAATCTATTTTCTGGCCTGTCCCAATTCTGATAGAGGCTGAACATCACGAAGGAATGAACAGACACCAGTGAAACGTTTTGAGGTGGTTTGTACTGGGTCACCTAGTAAGCCACTTTCCCTTGTTTAATATAATTTGCCCCAATGAGCAATCAGTACTATCCGCAAATGCGATAACTAAGCCTTGCCACTCGCACGGTGCTGCGTAAAGCGCAAGCGCTGAATCTGCCCTGGGAAGCTGCAGGGCTCTGCTGCCACCCAGGGCTCTGCAGAGCTCCCAGCACTCCCCATCCTCTGGGAAACTGCGAAATGCATAGGGAAAAAAAAAAAACTAAAATGCTGCCCGTTTCAGTTTCCTTTAATTGTTTTCTTTTGGCTGTGATGACTTATGGCAATTCATCTCAGCAGCAGCGGGTGTGCCAGACTGCGGTATAAACATTCCGGATGAGTAATGAGGCGATGGAGGTGTGCTGCTCGGTGGGCAGGCGGTCCGCGGTGGCTACCCAGCTGCTCTCTGCTGTGGCTGTTGCCATACAAGCACAGGAACATTTGACTTTCTTGCTCCCTGAGCATCTCTGTGAACACACATGGCTCAGGTCAATCCTGTCCTGTCCTGAGGAGCTGTGGATGAGCGGCCAAATCCAAATTCTGGATCAGAACAGGCAGATTCTAATCTATATACTATACTATTATTATAATTGTGATTACAATGGTAGGATATGAAGGCCTAGCCATGATCAAAGCTGTTTTGTGCTGGCTACAATCTGCATTTATACCCTGTGATATAATAATCCCCACCTTGAAGACTTCAAAAGACAATGAGATCCAGTGCCGTATCTTGAAAAGGGTGTTGCTGCACGAAAGGCACCTTTGAGAAATGTGAGTTAAAAAGAAAGAAAAATAAAAAATTGAAAAGGAAGAAACATTTCAGTCCCTGGGAGGGAAAATGGCTGCTTTTCACTGATCTTTAGAGTGATTTTGGTTCAGTGGATCTCTGACAATTTTCATTTACGGGCCCCTGACCAGTGAATCTAAGTTTGCTGCCAGGAGAATGATGTTCCTGGTTACCTTGCTGAAAACCCCGTCAGAGCAGTCTGTGGATCCCCAGGCCTGTGGAGCTCAGCCTGGAGAGCAGCAGCTGGAAGACCAATAAACATTGAAAGTTGCCTTTTAGAGTTCCTGTTCCCTCATGGCTCGTTACCTCGGTTGGGTGGTGGGATGTCTGCACTGAGATGGATACTTGCATATGTGTGTATAGAGGGCTCTACGCGCTGGCAACCCTGAGGGTTGCAGCAGTCAAACCAGTAAGAAATGGGATAAACAGGGCAAAGTGAGACCTGGAAAGTCTGCAGGATAGTCACAGTAAAGACAACCATAGCCCCAGTTCAAAGAGCTGAACAGGCACGTAGGGAAGAGGCAGCCATTTGCTGTGGTCTGCATGGATCACTAGAAGGCTCCTGGCGAGGTCTCCTGTAAAATGCTTTGAGGGAAACTCAGCAGCCCTGGGATAAGACACAACCTCACTGCATCGATAATTGACTTAAAGATAGGAAATAGAGTAGAACATAGGGCTTGGTTCCTGTGAAAGATACAGCCCCATCATTGCCTCCACGGTGTTCCTCCGTGGTGTTTAGGAATCACTCTGAGCCAAGGGATCTTGGTGTTTCAGACTGGTCAGGACTGTGTAACATCAGACACCTCAGAATGTGACAGTTGTGTCCAAATAGTGCCTACCAAAGCCTGTCTGAGAACTTCCTGGAGCTTAAGTAACTTTTTCAAACTACAGGCACTTCTTTGTGTGTCTAGAGTCAGAGTGGCTTTCTGAGAGACTCGGGAAAGCACAGTGATGCAGAGGAGGAAAAGACAGACAGATTTCTCCCTGACTGCATGGACATTCCCAAATGGTTAAAGTCAGTTCCTTTGAAATAAAGTTATGGATGAAACCATCAGAAAATAATACAAAATATTTGTAGAACCAATTTACTGGGAAGAAGTGGCATCTGTCCTCTTTTCAGAGGCCTGATATTTTCTGTAATGAATTAGCACTTCAGAGGAATAAACATGGAAAGCCGTCAGCATTCATCTTAGCAGATTCTCACTAGTCGAGTACAAAATCCTATTTAAAGTGGGTGTGACCAGGAAAAAAGAAGTAGTGCAAAAGACAATACAAAGCCATAGCACAGGGCATGGGATAAATCACCTGACCCGGACAATGTCAAAGAAGTGTTCCGTGAAAAGAATATTCTTAACAGCCCAAGTAAGAAAGGAACTTTTTTCTTTGACTATAACTTTGGAGGAATTCTTTGCAGCTAGTACAAAAGCAACCCTGCCTTCAACTGCAAAGCTGCCTGAAGTCTTGCAAACTGTATTTTTAGCTTCTAACCCCATAGTTAGTACTCATCCTGCAAAGCATCTGTCTTAGAAACTAAGGAGGAGTTTGGAAGGAGCTTTGAGTTGGATTCCCAACTGTTTCACAATGTTCTAATTTCTTCTCACATCTGAAAGATCGGAAGTGGATGACCCCATTAGACTTAGACAGGAAATGGCCCAAACTCTTCCCTCCACACTCAGACCGACCTGAAGCTCAGTTCTGAAGCTCCCAGGGAGGTGGTGGAGTCGCCGTCCCTGGAGGTATTTAAAAGCCGGGCAGACGTGGTGCTGAGGGACATGGGTTAGGGGTGGTTTTGGTATAGGTTTATGATTGGACTTGATGATCTTGAAGGTCTCTTTCAACCCAAGTGATTCTATGATTCTATGATTCTTTTGGAGGATTGAAGAGGTTCAAATCACCTTTTCCCGCTCATATTTCTCATGCTTCCAAAGAGCAGCACTGAAGCTGAAGCCTGGAAAACACGATGCCTACGTTTACCTTTCTACCGCTGGCAAACACCAATTCTGCAGCCACCTGCCAGTCCCCAAGACAAAGGGAGGAAAGGCTGTCTTCTCCTGGGACTGCCCAGGTGGAGATCCCAGTCTCTCAGGTGGAGAAATGTCTCTAAGAGTTGCAGGGAGGCACCACTTTTCCCCACCCTTGAGCTATGAGCAGAAAGGGAGGTCCTGCTGTGGGGCAGGAGATGCAGAGGACTGTGTTAGCAAGCTCCTCTGTGCACAGGGCAATGGATTAAGGGTCTTTCTGCAAAGAGGAGCCACTTCTCTCCTTCCTTCTGCATCCAACAACAAGACATAGACGAGCCAAGTGATGTGGCAGTGTTTCTGCTGGGCACGGTGCAAAAGATGCTGTCTCTTGGGAGGGCCAGGACTGTCAATTGCTGTTACTCCCACTCCTCCAAATCCCCTGAAGCTCAGATTGTTGAGAAATTTAGGCACAAAGTCAGTTCAAATGAATACAGATTAGCCACCCGCCATGACTGCATGGAGGCCTTGGTTCCTGGGCTACATTCCTTAACTGTCTATTAGTGGCTAATTAAATCAAATTTCCCATCGCATACTTGAAGTGGTAATGAGCCTGGGGTGACAGCAGTGTGCAGCATTCGGAATTCGCAAGACAAGGAGGGGAAAAACGGCGTAAGCGTAGGAAAGAGGAGGGGGAAGGGATTTCATGTGCTTGAACAGCAATGCAGCACCTGTCCCATCCTCCAGCACATGCTTTCCTGCGCCAGGTCATTTTTCTAGCCGTAAAGTTGGTATTTTGTGACTCAAGACACAGCATTGTGCTCTGGCTGCTAGATGCTGATGCTAATTCAGAGCAGCACTCCGCATGCTTGGAGCACCTTTCATCCCCGGGCATCTGACAATACTTTGCCAGCTACATCCACTTGCGTGAATCACCTTGTCAATCACCGCTATGCTAATAACAGCGCCCAGCGTTTCCAGCGTGCTGCCTTCCCCACATCCAGCTGCAATTCACTCGACGGGGGTTTGCTCAAATGTCATGCAGTAAAGAATGGGCACGGAGGGGAAAAGCCGCAGATGAATAAGCCGGGGGGAAAATATTTCTGTCAACACGGTCATCTTAGTAAGAAAATAGGTTTCAAATATTTCTGCCTTGTTTCAATTAAAAAGAAAAAATAAAAATTACTGTAAAACTTGGAGAAGAGTTTTTTGAATAAAAAAAGACCACAATTCATCTTGAAAATGCTTCTGCAATGTCTCAAAGAGCTGCAGTTCATGTGCCTTCTGACCCCTTTCTCTTACAGAACCAGGAGGCCCCACCTCAGTATCTCCCAGAAAGCACCCTGATGACCCTAAATACACAAGTCCTCGCCTGCTGTTTTTCGGAGTGAGGTGATGTGCATGAAAGGAACCGTCGGCAGGGCCAGCAGCGGGGCCTCTGCAGGATACCTGGAGCTCTGAGGGGGTAATGCACCCAAAAAACCAAAATGTTTGCCCCTAGTTTTTGGGGGACTAACAGGTGTATCCTTACACTTCTAATGCCAGTCAGCAGCCATGGGTGGAACATTCCCAAAGATCTTACAAACATGAGCTGTCCCTGTGTTGAGGAGATCTGAGGCAAACTGGCATTTCTGTTATAGCGAGGGTTTGGAGTCCTAGGGAGGATTGGGCTGAGACGCTTCCAGGAAGGAAGACACGATCCTGCTGAGCAGAGGTCCAGGGCAAGCAAGCAAATCTTAACCAAAAATGTCCCACAGAGCTTGTTAGACTCACCCAGCTTCCAATGCCTTTGGCTGCCACAACACATTTTTCTATGAGATAGATTAAAAACCTCATGTCCCAGAACACGAGCGTCGTACCAGAGCAAAGAGGCTTTTGCCCAGAGAAGAAATGGAAAGTGTAAACGATATTTTTCCTCTTTGGGAACTTTCCTAAGTGTTTTTTTGGCTGGGTTTCATAAACACTTTTTTATCCAGGACTACAGAGTTACAAGGAGCTGATGTGTTTGTGGCCATTCAGGCTGAAGGCTACACCTCTGATGTTAATTGAATCCTGTGATCCCTAGCATGCCCTTGCAACACCAATAACAGAAACATCTGGCAGAGCCAGCAAAAGTGCATCAGAGCCCTGGTTCCAACAGCAATTAAAAAAAAAGGGGGGGGGGGAAGGGAAAAAGCCAATTACATGTAATTGGATTCAGTAAACTGAATTATCTCACTATTAAAGCGGTGCTTGTTTTTTAGATAGTGGGACATTCAAGCTATCAAAAGCATTAATTGATTCATCCCTTTTTTCAAGTGCTTTCTCAACAGTGCCTCTATTCGAGAGCTGCAACCTTTTGTTCACATGGGGAATCTGAATTATACAGCCCATGTTTATATTTTGGTCGCTCTATTCATTCTGACTTTTTTGTCATGTTGGTGTTTCAACTCAAAAACGAGCTGAGGCTCCAGTGAAACACAATGGAAGGTTTATTTCTTCTTTTGTGATGCCTTCACTGTTGCTGGAGGTATAATTTAACAAGGGGGAGAGGGGGAGGAATGTTTTGAGCCTGATTCTTAGTCATTCACTTCTCAGACGTGGGAGCCGGGTGGATGGACAGGAAGGCAAAAGGAACCAGAAGCCTCCTCCATGCTGTGGCGCAGCTTGGCACATGCATGTTCTCTACAGCTCCAGGGTTGCACTAGGGCAAAATTTTCCCTGTGCCCCCTACAACCACCTTTCAACAAAGGATCCTCAATGTTCATAGACATATTCCACATGATTTCTAGGCCACTGCCAACCCCAAGGGCTCAGAACAGTGCCACGAGGAGGCCCTTCCGCTCGTTGTCAGTTGCTGAGAGAGGGAGTTTCCATAGCCTGGGATGTCAAGGAATTGTTCTGTGCCAAAGTGGTACATTTGTCACTGTGCATGACTGAGGATGAGGCCCCCGACATCTTTCTTTCTGCCTTACTAAGTGGATACTGACTGCTGGAAAAGCCAGCCATGAGGATAAGTCAGATCCAATGAGTTATTTAGGCAAATTGAAAGCATTACGTCAATTTGATGGGCAGCGTTTCAGGCCAGAATGGTGCTATTGGCATTTTCTTCTTTCTGAATCAATAACTCCTAAAGGATTACAATTTAATTTTTAAAGGGTAATTCAATCAAGAATTTGAAAACAGAGGGCATTCTTAAAATTAAACTTTAATCAGATTTATTTATTTTTTAAAATTGTACTTGCAGAAAAAGAAGAGCAATTTCCGAGCTGTCCTTCACCTTGGACTTAAAGGGACATTTTTTCTTATATGTCTAGTAGGAATCTGTCCCTTTGCTTACTTCGAGTTGCTCTTGCCTATGCCAGTTCTAGTCAGAGATGTTTCCATTAATGCCCTGAAGAGACATCTTCCAAAAACCCCAAAGACTTGGCTGGGTTTTTCGTTGGTGGCTGCCACCACCATCAATTGATTTCTCTGAATCTGAGTCTCCCCACAGAAGTGGAACTGGCTGGCAGAGGGAAGCCCATTTGTTACATGACTATTTCTCCTCTTTTGTATCTTCTATTGTCTCTTTGTCTCAAAGTTAAGAGCCAATGCTCCAAATAAATGCCATTTTAGGAGGGACCTGGGCTGGGGGATTAACAGTATGTTTTGTTCACTGCGTTTTGTCAAGTAAGATGATTTGGATTTTTGGATACAGCTACTGATTAGAGGCAGCTGAGTGCCAAGCTCTTCTATTCCTATAGAAATCCACGACCTGAACACTTCAGCCCAGTCTTCAAAAAAATGTTAGGCTTCTTCCAGACAGTGCAATACTTTGAAAGCCACATAACCGGTGCAAGATTCAGGCAAACACTTACTTGGGCTGTTGAAAGTTCTAAGCAGGTCTGAATATCTGTGTTTATTTTCTCTCTCACAGCTGTGTTGGGTACGTCGGTACAAAGTTTAGATTGTCAAGGTCATTGCTCTGCAGGTGCCTAAGCCAGCAGAAGTCTTCAGACACCACCGTGCTTGTGTATGTCATGTAGCTCGGTGCAGCGCAGAAGCCTGGACCTCTCTGCTCCCTCCTGGCATGGAGCAGCACCATTTGGATATAGCCCAAAAACACACCTCTCTTCAAGCCCTACGTCGCCTGCTTTAATGCTGTGAGAGCACCTCTTCTAGGTGCAAGGTTCTCGGGGAGTTGTTTTGGACCTCAGCATTTTTGCACTGCACTTCTGCTGGTAAAATCCTCCTAGTTCCTAAATATTGGCTGCAGGGCTTCTGCAGCTTCACAGCTGCTAAGCAGGGAGACTCAGGCAAGCTTCCCCAGGAAGCCGGGAAGCTGTCCTTCTCCCGTGTATCCCTGCTGGGTCCGTGCCAGTCACAGGCAGTTCCAGCCAGCTCTGAGACAGGTACCTATTGCTTTGTCAGAAATAAGGGGAAACTACGCTGGCATTTTTGGATAAGCAGCCAAGGGGCTAGTGACAGGGTGCCTGTCGCTGTTCTTAGCGAGTGGGGCAGAATCACTGGAGAAAGAACTATGGTGCAGATGAAACTACCATGAGGGAATTATATAAATGGCTAAAAACCCAGTCTCAGAGGCTACCTTGCAGCAATTTCTTATGAAAATGGAATTCTACATTGACCAGAACTTCACAAGAGGCTTGGAAAAATGTACTAAAATAATTAGGTTGTGATTGCTAAAGTGGAAATGATCTGAGGTAATGAGAAGCAACGGTAGCCTGTTGACTAAGCTGACCAGACATGTGGAAGAGGGTCCTGGCATGGAGCCGGTCACAAGCTATATCTGTTTCTGTAATACTAGATCATGTGGATAAGAGTCTAATAGTTCCAAAAAAAGACAAATGTTTTCCCAGAGTGTACTAACAGAGAGAAAGCCTGGAGGACACGTGCAGTAATCCTTCTATGCTACTCTCCCATTGTGTGCCAGAACTTTGGCCAGGCGCAGGAGCACGTGGCACCTCTGCAAAAATATTTAGGAAAGAGAGGCAGCCCTTGAGGGAGGGACTCAAAAGGAGATATGTGAAGAAGCAAGAGGACACATGGGGTGAGACAGTGAAGAGATGAAGAGACACATTAAGAGACATGAAAGGAGAAAATGGAGAAATGGAGGGGATCTGTGCAAGGAGACTGTTGAAGACCCAGCCGAAGGTGTCTTTTTGGAAGGAGACACTCCATGTAAGAGGAGGTACCTCTAAGGGGAGGCAGACCCATGTCAGAGCAGTTACACCTCCAAAACCATCCTTGCTCTGCCTCACCTGCCTGACGGAGGAAACTGGATTATGCAGCATTTGAATGAGGGACTTTATTAGTGCTCAGTTGTGGGATTTAGGTCCTGAAAGTAACAGAGAGCTTTTATTGAGGATTTAATCTGCATCTATAGGCATCTGACTATGAGTCAAATGCCAAGACTGTGAAGACATCTTATGTATTGGCGAGCTCTTGACTTCAGCAGAGCACGATGTGCGTTAGAGCACTCTCTGGGGGTGAGAAGCAGTTGCTCAGTGAGCCATTAGCAATCGGAGAGGAACTGGTGCCGTGACAGATGATGTGGTCAGGACTCAGGGGATGCTGATCTCATAGGAACGTATGACACAGAAATGGCAAAGAGCACTCCTCTTCTGGGAAGTGAAGCTTCATAGATGAACCTGATCGGTTCTTCCCCAGGTTTTTCACTTACATGACATTTCCATTAAGTGTTTCTCCTAATATTTTTCATAACTTGCTTCTCAGGCCCTAATCCCGCTGCCCTTTGAAATTAAGAATCTCTGTCCCTTGGGTGACGGTAAATCTGAAATCAAATCACTGACGACCACAAGAGCTTTCCATTTTGCAAAAGTCACAGTGACGCTGCAGAAAGCAATGGGTAATAAAACGCTGCTGTACTACGCCCTCATCTCAGTACATCAAGATGTATTGTCTCAAAAACAATGATTCCTTCAGATTTCATTAGAAAACCCCATTAAGCAAACCCTCCACTAAATAACGTGTACCTGACACTTTTTGTCATGCAGACACACAGCGATCAAGGACACTTTAGGTGGAGTGGTGCGGTAGGGTGACACATGGCACAAAGAAACAATAATGAAGATAATTATGGAGATAAAGTCCCTTTGGGACACCATAGTGCTAAATGCCTCAGAAAACCCCAACTACCAAGAGGTTTTCCCATAAGCCCTCTTTTCATGGAGAAGTATTCACACACCTCTGAACATCAAGGTTAAAAATGCTGCCTGCTTCATTATTGTAAGACAATGGTTTTCTTCTCAACTGTTGTTTAGGTGCCAGATGGGCCATTGATGCTTTGCTTGAAATAGGGGGAATTGTGTGATTACAAAATGCAATAGACCCCCCAAACACCTCTGTGACTGAAATGTGATCAGCAATAGTTTTGTTTAAGGTGACATCTAAAGCCTGAAAAACTTGCTGTAATTAACGACGGAGGAAATAAAACGACGCAGCATATATTTTTTTTTTTTCCAGGATTGGATGCTCCTGCAATCTGAATTCAAACCATAGAATGAGAAACAAATGGAACAGAGTTCATCCGCTAACCTAGGGAGAGAGAGAGGTCAAGCACTAGAGAGGATTTTGCCATAGCGATAAAAGACTGAGGAAAATGTCATCATACCCATAGGGGTCAAGAAGTGCCTTGGAGCAAAATCCAAGAAGAGAGGTAGAGGATTAAGTGGAATATAGTCTGGGACAGGGATCCAGAAGATGCCCCAACAGCTGCAAAACCCTGCATGCAGCAGTATGATACTGGTCCCCATACTTAATTCCTGAATATTTTCTCATTTCTCCACACTCTTCAATAGGAGTGTCTTGGTTTTCTGCTGCTCTTCATGTAAATGTATTCAGAATAACCATTCCGTAAATGTAAAAAAAAAAAAAAAATGTATATAAAAATATAAAAAAGGAGGAGAGAAGGGGTAGAAAAACATGGGTTTCTGTTTTTTCTAATAACCAAGAAATGAAATTTCAGATATAGTTCTCTTTTCGGTTTATGTACCTGGCATTTATTATCTGTTCAAAAAAAAAAAAAAAGTACTTATGTATTTTTTGTACATAACGTACATTCTGTTTGTTTCTGATTATCAGGGTGTGTTGTCAATTCCGTGCTACAGGCACTGTTTTGTCATAATCCTTTCAGAATAAGAAAACTAAAAAAACCCCCAAGAATAACACAGGATGAATTGCAATGATCTCTCCTTTTCAATTAATGGCTCAAATAAGCATTTGATTTACATTCGTGGAGACACTTGCTGCAGGCTAATTAAAAATAACGTATTGTTGGCAGATCATTTATTGAGAGAAAACAAATTGACAAAAGATAAATTAAGTTGCTATGTAATTAACTACAAAAAAACCCACAGCTGAAATAGTAAATTAATACATACATTTATCAATATCTCAACCAGGATTGAGTAACAAAGTCCAAATGTCCCTGTAAGAAATATGTAACAAGAAGATGTGACTGAAATAACGTTTTAAGTATTCTGTGAATCAAATTTGCATCCACGCTGGTGCAAATAAGCCACAGCACTGCAAGATTTCATGTACTGAGACCTTGAAATTGTCAGTCCAAGGTCTTCTCTGCTGGCCAGATGTTTCAGGAAAAGATAGAAGAAACAGTGCGGGATCAACCTTCCTCCAAGAAATTTACCTCCTGAATCCTAACAGTTTTAATTCTGGATTCCTGATGAGTAAGTCTGTAGCCATTCCACGAGTTCTTTTAAAAAGGGTTTTAAGTCCAATCAGTGGCAATTCCTAGCAGTTTCATGATGTGGAAAAATGCCCAGTCATTTGATTTCATATGTATTTTCATGTAACCTCATCATTGTGTTATCTGTGGATAATATTGGTTTGTATGTGGTTAAAAATTGCTAAAAGTTTTCTTTGTCTGTTTGATAGCAGTTCATTAAACTTATCGGAGATTTGACCAGGAAATCTGTCCAAGGGAAGACTCAGTACTCTATATTATGATGAATTTGGCATAAGAGATATTCCACTCTCTGGCATATTAATACAAAACTAATTAATGCAGGATTGCTCAGGCCTGGGGACGGAGGAGCTGCTGCGTTGTGTGTCTGTGGCACTTGAGACACATGGGGTTAAACTTAACTGGAAATTTCTGTGTAATGAAAAGAGGAGTGACATCAATTCCAGGAAATAGGCTAGGGAGGATTAGCAAAATATAGCCAGGCACGGACTGTCCAGTGACTTCTTACAACGTGTTGAGAACAGAGTCTATAAATAGGAGTTATGGAGGTGGCTTTCCCAGCTCTGACTCTAAGCAAGAGGGAGCAACTGGTCGAGAATAGGAAGGGGAAAGGCAATTTTAGAGACAGCGTCCAAGGACAGCTGTCCTGACAACTCTTTGCCAGGATAACAGAGTATGCACACACTGGACTTCAAGGTGACAGGCATCAATACATCCTGATAACTGGGGGGGTAGGAGCTCATAAAACACAAGTCTAAGGGGAAAAAAAAATAATCCATAAAGTTGGTAGTTCTTTAAAGGCATTATGTTACAGGTACAAGTGCAAATTATTCCAAAACGAAGGAAGGATGTCAGAGACATCAGCCTGGTTAAATGAGAAACTATTCAGTGTCCTCAAAGAAGAGAAATGCAGAAGGTGAAGACTACCACAGACTGATAAGGTTGATTGTAGAACAACAAACAGCACCACCCATAGGTACAAAAGGCCACATCTCTGTGCGATATAACCACCAAGGGACAGAAAAGTCTGCCAGAAGTAGCCTGCCTGGAAAGAGGATGAACAAAGAGAGAACTAATCTGCCTTTCAGGAGGAGGAAAAAACCTGTTGACAGATGTTGCCAGAAGACTAGTTTCTCATGGTTTTGGTTTTGTTTCTACTTCAAGTTTTCAGTGTAAAGGTCAAAAACAAGGTTGTAGCTATAGTCAATGGGGAGAGACGTGGTGACTTCTACAGGCTAAGATCAACCAGGAACTCATTTTGAATGCTCTAAATCCCTTTGAGAAGAAATCTCTCCTTCCTTTGGCCCTCAGCACGGGCTCAGATGAATCTCTCTGGTTTCAGCTTAGCCTGTGGGAGCTCTGTATCCTCTGGCCGTGCTGAGCGTAATACAGCAGAGTCAGGGCCTGTGAATCCCAGCACCCATTTCTCCTTTCTTCATCAAACAGCCCTGTGCAGTCCTTGCGGTTAATATCTGATGAAAGAGGCCATTGGTGCTTAATGCACAATTTGGGTTTTCATGGCTAGGGAAGAAAATAATATTTAGGAGCTGGATTTCCAGATCTGCATAAGGAGGGTATATTAGGATATTTGGATAGGATAGTCTCCCACCTTGTCCACTGAACAGAACATGAGCTTTGAATATCATATCAAACCTTTTCTGCTTCATTGAGCTTCTCTTTTATGCTCTGTTGCTTTCCTTTGGCTTTTCAAGGTATGACCATTACTGAAACAGAATAATAACTAGTACCAGGGATCCCACTTCAATTGCACATTCACACAAAAGCCGTTGCTTCGCTTTCGGCAATTGTGTATAATTTGGAAAAAAAAAAAAAAGAAAGAAGAAGAGAAAAATAATTTGTTATACTTCAGCAGGCAAATGAGAGGATCCAAATGAGAGTGGCTTCATAACAGCATGACAGCTAACTTGGTAACTACTTGCGAAGCCGACTGGGAACGGACTCTCTCAGCAAGGTAGTGTTGTACGCTGACCTTAGTCATTCAGATGGGAGAGCTTTATCGCTGAACTCAGTGGGAATATAAATGATGTTCGATGGAAATACTGCCAGCAGAGCCCCTCTGGGTTAGGAGATCAGCTCTGGAATAATTTGGGTGGGAATTTGAAGAGTTCCATGGGAGTACAAAACTGATTTCTGCTTTCAACTGCAAATGAAAAGAAAATACAGCGAGTTAGTAAAAATGTTACATACATGAGTGCAAGGAGGGAGAGTGTGAAAGAAGATAGAGTTCTCTGATATTCCAACTAGCATTAAAAAATCATGCCGGTAGGTAACTTGTCAGCAAGGCATGGCTCTGTGTTGAGCCTCCCACAGCATCCATATTGCAAAATGCAGTTTTGATATTTTTTTGTTCCACTCGGGACAGAATGCCCCTAAAGCCTGTCAACCCCATCGCTACCATCATACCTAATCTGCACCAGGAGAACATGGAATTTTTTCTGTCTTAGTTTCCGAGTTTTCTCATGCATTTTTTCTGAATGTTAAATTATTTTTTGTTGAAGCCTCCTTCTGCTTTTTGTCTTTGGAGGTCTTAGTTCAGCTGTTTATCCAAGTGGTAAGGGCTAACCAGAGTTTGGGTTATTGCAAGGATCTGGAGGAAGAGAAGTGTTGAATTTTGCAAAAAACACCCTAAGTCTAACTGATAGGTTCTAACTAGAAAAGACCTGATTCTGCTACTATCTTACATAATTTTCTCATCAGAGCAACTGCATCATCTTCAGTGGAATTGTCTCTGATTTATGTCTGCACGTGAGAGGAAAATTAAGCCTCAGTGTGACTGAGAGACAGAAACTAGAGCCTGTAGATGTGATACTACCGAAATGGTTATTTGTTTGTTGGCTTGTTGGTTGGTTGGTTTTCTCTATTTGTTCCTTCAGCCCCAGCCCTGTCTCTGCTTTTGGAAACTGGAAACAGTATGTTTGTGGCAGAAAGGTTTTGGTTTGTTGGAGGGGGAAAATAGATTTCTCTGTGTAAAACAATTTTTTCTACTATAAAAGAAAAATAAATTTAGAGTAGTGAAAGAAAGGTATAATTATTTTCTTTTTGGGATTAAAAATGTTTCAGGAAAATGTCTGTTTTGCTTGAAAAAGCAATTCTTATCAAAATAGAGAGATTCAACAGAGAATTAAAAACAGACATTCAAATGAGTCCGTTTGTCCCTGATCCTAGCTGTGAAATGTTGACAGACTGTGGCTACCCTATGGGTTTGCTTCCATCTGTTACCACATTCTTCAACCTCTGTGCCTCCTATTTCCTACTGCCATACCAGCCTGAAGGTTTAGAAACACCAAAAATCAGGAAGCCCAAACTGGGTCTGGACATTGCAGCTTTAGTCTAAGTCTAATAGTGCCATATGTCACTGGGAATTTATATAGTCTTTATTCCCTTTGTGACTCATTCATTGGACTGACTCATCCTCCTAGTTAGGCTTTTTTTCCCCTGTGGAAAACACTGCTTGTTTTTGTCCACAGCCCCTACCTTCCATTTTATTTAGGGTCAGTCTTAGCCTCTTTTTATACTGGACCAAGAGCACAGAGCATCTGTTTTTACAGCTGTCCTTATTCTAACACAGATGTGCAGTTGCCCTCCCTTGGGTACTGTTACAGCCATAAGCAAATGTCACTTATCCCCACTGCTGATGCCTTCAGGTCCTTTCCATTCACTTGGTGTTTAGTCTCCTAGCCTTGCCAATATTCAGTCCATCCTATGTCATTCAAAGCCTTATCTGTCATCCAGAGGGACCCATTTCTGAGAGAGACAAGAGGGAATCCGGCCACAGCTTCGTGAGATGCTCTCCAGAACAGCAGAGCACTGAGCTTTTCTGCCCATGCTGGTAGGAGGTGACTGGCAGGTTGCCCAAGACAAAGTAGTCTTGAAGAGAATGATATTGTTGTGCTGGGATCAAGACCTAGATGTTAATCAGAGGGGCCATTCCAGGGCCCAGGTGGACTCTGGGGACGTCAGAAAAAGGGAAGGATCGGCTACTGCTCTGTCTATTAAATAGATGGTCAAATCTCAGGAACAATGGGCCCTCTGCCTGGACAACTTTATTCTAGACAGTTTTGTGATAATGGGGTGATTCCAGCCCTTCTGTGGGTTGCACAGCTGCATGGTCACAGCCCCATCACTGAATGCACCCATGGTGCTGACGGCAAGCCAGAGCCCTCATAGATCGACCCAATAAATACGCAATTATTGTATGACAAAACAGAGACTGTTGATGTCTCTCACAGCAGAGAGGAGGAGGCTTCTGTGCAATAAATAGAGAGTGGAGACATTATTAATGTGGCTAAACATATGTAGACACCCCATGTTTTACCTATGCCCTATGCTAGCGCCACCTACTGCCCCTGGGAATTGATCTGCGTAATGAAGAAAACAGAAATGAGCAAGTGGAGCCCTGCAATGTGCCTGCTCTGCTGCTCGTAGCTTGAGTGTGGCATGGCTAACTCAGGCAAGTGAGTAAGGTTGGAGCTACACTCACGTATCAAACTTGCAGGGAGCTTGCCTCAGTGGTTTCTTAGCGTGGACCTCAGACATCACGATGTGATTGACAGCGTAGCAGTGAGCAGTGACCCAATACTGATGGAAACATCTATGGGCTTTGGTAATGGTGATATTTCTTCCCTGCATCTGGAAAACTGCTCTTATAGACTTTTTTTGGGGGGGAGAAAATAAAAAGTGGCTATGAGCAAAACATACAATGTACAGTCAAGATAGCATTTCATTAGCATGATGATTCGATTTGGCCTGAAATCCCGATGAAAGCAGATCTTGGTAACAACTAGAAAGGAAATCCCTGAAGCAGTTTTGTAATGCAAGTATTTGAGGAGACCAAGTAGCTCCAGGCAGCAGAAACAGGGCTATGATGAATTTAATAAGCAGTGGGAACTTTGTTTATATCAGATATAGAAAGAGCAGCCCAAAGCCAGGTTGTTATATCATATTGTGGTAGTATATATTTTATTTAATAGTGAGTGCTATATCAGAAAGAATTTTCATCAGATCCTCCCTTTGCTCCTCATTTTCAGTTTTTCTCTCATCTGTTCAACTCTCCTTGATGTTTGATACATTTTTCATCTTCTGTCTTCACTGGACTTTGCCTTTCTACCTCTTCTCCAAAAATTTCCTATGTGGGCAGGATCTCAAGAACTTGAGGTGCTCACTGAGGCTTTGATGCAAGGATGTTTCAATATCTTACTCAGCCTCTATGAAATCCATTAGGCTCAGTGGGACTCAGCTAATGCATATGCCTTGAACTAAATTTCTGCGACAGACCCAAGTTTATCCATCCTGAAGCCCCATGGAAGTTTCAGAGACTGGTTACATGAGTAAGAAGAAGATAAGAGTGAAGAAGATAACAGTAGAGAAGACGCGTAGTGTTGGTGTGTTTAGATTAGTTTCAGAAGAATTTGGCTAAGGTTCAGCCATTTCTCCTCAAGATTCCCAGGAAAGAAGATAAAACATTTTGGCTTTTAGTACTGGTGTCTTATTAGAGTCAATTACAACATTCAATGAACTTAGTTGTGGCCCTATTAGGAAGCTCACACAAATTGTGACTGTTTCTCTTAGTTTAATGGAGTTCATTTAGGGAGCTCAAGCAGCCTGGCAAGTACATTCCCCAAACACAGTGCTTTCATCCCTGACAGCTAGTCTGAGTGTTTCTTATCCTGAGTCTATGGAATCCTTTTAAACCCTGGATTTGGAAAAGACATCTCAAACTAATGGCCAGTCTGCTTGCTGCTTTGTGGCAACAAGTCATTGAGAACTGAGCATTCTGGAGAAATTTATTTTCCATCTACCATGGCCAAAAACTTTGAGCTGTTATAAATGTCTCCACAAATCAGCACAAAAATGCCTCCTCTTCAGGATGAAGCAACCAAAAGTTATATCCAAGTCACTGAAGAATCTGTGAGAAACACTCTAAAAGTCTTTGCATGATGGTAAAATTTTCTGTGGATGGAAATCTGCAGGAAAGGTTAATTCTAGGACGAATGCATCTACTTATATACCAAAGAGCTACTCTTCCTAGAAACTAGTGTTCTTGTCAAGAAATCACTTCTCTAAATTGCAGCTTGAAGTGACGTTTGGCTCATTAATACATAGAGAGTTAAAGCTGACTATGATCATTCTTTTATTACATTCTCTGGCCTCTAATATCTTTTAGTACTTTCAGTACTGTACTTGGACTATAACTGTTTTGTTTCAGGACCCAGCAATATAACCCTGCTATTACATCTTGGCATCAACAAGAAAGGGGCAGGAGACAACAGCTGGATGAAAATGGGCTTTTTGCAATACAGAAGGGAAGCTGACATGGTACGAGTCTTCTATAAGATTAATAGTGGGCTTGAATCCAGATTTAATTTTGTCTAGCTACATGAGCAATACGGCTCTGTCCCTGTTGCTAGCAGTGTGTATGACTGTATCTTGGACATAATTCACATGGAGGTTTGGAAGAGATAAACTTGGAGCATCTCTTGATGGATTGTGCAACTGCACTACTTGTGGCGCGTCCTGTGCAAGCTGGCTAAACAAACAGGACCTTTGACTTGCCTCAGCACCGGCCTTGCTCAAGCTCTTTCCCTGCACATTTTCCCCAAACTCAGGCTGGGACAATCTCTCAAAGCCGGCTCGTGGACTTGGAACATGAACAATGGGTGCATTAGTTTGGGTTTGAATGGGTTGGACTTATACTCAAATAGCATTGTTAATGAGTCTAATCATCTGCTGACCTTCATCCAGCAGAATCCTTCCTTCCTGGGAAGGAAATCCATCCTTCTGTTCTCTGCAGAAGATGGCTGCAAGAGCGGGCACCCTGTGCACACATGGCTGGTTTCCATGCAAGGGCACCACGGAAGCACTGGGGCAGGAGGTGTCCAGGGCCTCGTGGCCTTTCCTACTCCATTGGCATAATCAGTCTACAGCAGTCAGGGCAGCTCTGTGAGGAGAAGGAAAGAGGTTCAACTGATCTGCAGCAATAGAGGTCAAATCATTGCTGTAGGTACATCCTCTGGGATTAATTTAGACAGGTGTAACAAGGCCAGCTCCAAAACTTGAAGCGCTCAGGACTCATGACCTGAAACTTTCCCCACAGGGCAGGTGCCCCTGCCGCTGCCTAAAGAGAAGAAGAAAGAGAAAAGCTGAGATTTATTCTTCTTTTGAAAGAGCTTGTTTCAAACCCACCTCCAATGCACAGAGCCTTTTATACTAACGGCTATAAATAGCAATAATAGCCCAAAGATGTAGGAGACCCAGGTCTGATTCTCTCTGCTTCCTGAAAAGATTAAAACTCACTGTCGCTTACTCTTAAGAAAACAGCCTGGCTGCCACCGAGATGTGGTGAATATGGAGGGGCTCCCTCTGTTTCTAAATCTGTATTTAGGCATCGACACTTCATCTACATGGACCCTACTTTAGTTGCTTGAGTCTTCTTTTTCATAGGGTACTTGTCCTGCATCCTTTTTGCTTGAAGAGCTACCATGGTCCATTAAAGAGTCCTTCTGTTTGTATCCTTTCAGCCAAGGCCTTACTCCACCCCAAGTTTACATCTCATTTCCTGCTTCGACATGTCAACACAACCATTAAGGAATGAAGGTCATTTGTATAGCACAGTTTCGTTTGCAACAGCAATCGGGTATAATAGCAAAACATCTGGGAGAATGCGGGAGAAACGGCTGTGGGAGAAAATGAGCTTCAAAAGCTCTGGGCAGTTTATGTGAGAAAGCCTTGTTTCCATTAGTAAAATATAGATTTGTTATGACATTGTAAGTCTTAGTTGTGATACGCACAATATTTCCTTGGAATATCTGGCAGCTGTATCAGTGTTTAATATAGCTATTAAATGCTACATCGAGATGTAAGAGCAACCGATAAAACTTGTTTATTTACCTTTGAAACCTTTGACAGAGTAAAGCGTATCACTCTCTAGATATATTTCCCCATTCAAATCTACTAGATACTTGAAATGGCAGCGATAAAAGAAAAAACTATAGATTTTCTTTCCAGGTCTGCATTTACTGTGGACAAAACAAAGACTATGAAAATGTATTTATTTATGTATCTACTGCTGCTATCTTTTGAATGCACCAAAAGTAAAAATCAAAGTGCTGCCCTGATGTGCTTATAAAATTGCATAAAATATCCAAGAGGGAGCAATAATCATGGTCCTCACAAAGGTCTTCTCTGTAATCAATCTTCAGAAAAAACTCATCATTTTGATTTTATTGGCATTTATCGTCATATTTATTGTCCCTCTGCTGGGACAACTAAGGGTTTCCTTGACTGGCGCATGCATGTACGCACACATACCTTCCAGCCTCTCTCAACTATCAATTCACAAAAATTGCTTTCAATTCTGAAACTATAACATTTCAAACAAGAGTGGGTGAAATAAAATAGAACATTAAAACAGCCTTGTAGCTTCAGACAAGTGCACAGCAACCAGGAAAGCCAAGAATAAGAATCTTTTTGCTTTTCTGCTTGATGAAGGTTACAGTCTCCTGGTGACTTGTTTTCTTAACTTTAATATCTTTTGATATTTTTCCAGTCCTGTTATAGCCAGAGCTTTAGACACATGAAATAACTTGTGTATCAGGAGGAGCAAAGGGCAGCTTGACCTTGTCTCTTGTCACTTTTCTGTTTGCTCAGCAGGAGACAACACGCTGTGTGAAATCGCTAAAGTTTATAACAAGATGAAGAAAGGTGGAAGCCGGGAAAAAGGAGAGAGATAAAAAGCAAGCATGTACTTTTCGTGATTCCTTTGAATCTCTCCAAATAACTGAAGAAACACATGAACAAGGGAATATTTTGTCAATTTTTTCCACAGCAAACGTAAAAGAGATTGTGATCTTCCCCCAGCTAATGCTGTTAATACAGTGACTGGATGAAGTAGGCTTACTTCTGATCTGAGGCACTGAAGAAGCGGGTTATATTAAGACCTGAAATTGTTTGTGATTTATTTTCCCTCCTCGTTTTGTTTGTTTGCTTAATTTTACAAGGTGACTGCTGAAAGAAAGTTCACAGTGCAGGCTAGAACAGAGCCGAGGAAGGAGACAGACAGGGCAACGGGAAGGGGAGCTGCTCCGTGTGCAGACCTGTTCTAAGTAATAACCTTCCCAGTGTGTTTCTCCAAGTAATTAGACAGGCATTAATTACCAGTTCAGGGTTTATACATGCTAAACATGATCACACGCTCATGTAAATGAGCGCATGATAAACCAAAACTACAATGTATGTGGTAATTTTGTAAAAGGGGAGTGAGAGGGAATTCAGCTGTGATTTATGAGAGGAAAACATTGTTTCCATATTTTTTTTTTCCTGTGATGATCAGTACGTAGTTCACAGTATATATATTTGAGTGTATATACATTGTACATCCTTACATCCTAGGTCATATGGTTGCATAATCAACATCTGGGAAGCATTTGCAAAGTTTTTTGGTAGGTTTCATTTTGGAAGTCAATTTTATAAATGAGAATGGCGATGAAGACAAGGGCAGTCTTATAGTAAGACTGAACGGAGACGAAGATAAACATGCTAAATCTGTGTTATAAAGACTTACAGATAGTAAGCCCAGAACGGTGACAATGATAAGCCAATCTAACCTTCTAGACAAGATAATCAGAGAAACTGCCTGAACAAACATTCATCGTTCATCTAATGTTTTTCCACTGATGGAGAACTTCCCATCAACCTGTGCAAGTCGTTCCAGTGGTTAATTAGTATCACTGGTGAAATGGCCCAGACTATTTCTAATGTCATTTATCTATCACACCTCCATCTGCTGGACTAGAAGCCCCAGGACCAGAAGACTGATGGGTTTTGTGAGTAGCCAGCCTAGGAGCTCCCTGTGCTGTGCTAACCCCTGCAACGCTTTGTCGTGGCTTCTGTATCACGGGCAGTTCACATATGACCGTTTGGGCTCTCCTGCACTAAGGACCTTCTACAAAAATGTCCTGTCTAAAAGGCTCAGCCACTGTGCCCATGAAACCTCTTCAGTGGATAAGTTGAATGGCTTTGGAATGGGCTGAAAATTTAGACTTGTGCTTGGGAAATGGTGTCCAGCTTTCTTGTGGGCCACTTCACTGTCTAGGTCTTGAAGGTCTCCTGTGGTTTTGGAAGACTTAAAATCCACAAGAAAATTCTGTTTACTTTTAATATCCTTTCTAACCAGACAGGACAAGGGAACTTTAAAAAATCTGTTTACTCAATGAAATACGGGATTTGGACGTAAAAAGCTACAAAACACTTGCAATTTATTTTATTTTTCATGGGTATCACATTTCAGATACTTCTTTGATATTTGTTCTCCATGAAGCAAACCAATAGACAGAACAGCAGTCAAGACTGGAACAGGACTCAACGTGCTTCAGGTACAACTCAGCCAGGCACACTCAGGTATATGGACTTAATTATGTCTAATGCTTTGCATGCCGGGAGAATACAAGCCTTGCAAAGACAGTGGTTTTTTGTGTGTCAACTTTGCAAATAGTGAATCAAATTGACAAGTTCAACAAGTCACTTCCCTCTTTGTTATTCACACAAATAACCTTTCAGTAGGAATTTTCTGAAGAGGTTGCAATTTTACTGTTGGCAGAAACATTAACTTATATCACTACAGAGGTGGTTATAACTCGGGATAGGATGCTGGTACCCTCCCTTTCCAAATGAGAGCATCTTGTTCCTCACAGAGAACCTCATCTGAGGTTTCTGCCATGGGCTGACCTTCAGCAGACACGAATGAGCTTAAACAGTAGCTCAAGTATAAGTCACCCAAAGCCCTGCAGGAGGGCTGTTCTGCTTGTTGACATGACAAATGTCACCACCGCAAGGCAGCAAGTGCCATCACTGAGCTCCGAGGCTCCCCATACCTCCAGCGTTCTGGGTTTGGATCAGGAAATGGGGTGAAAAGATGCAATTTTTAATGGCCTTTTTCAACTTCCTAGTGAAGAATCACTGAAATACAGAGGGCCTTGCTCAAATATCCATGGGTCAATATGGAAAACAGTGCTGGAAAACACCTGCCAGCACAGACCTGGACATGTCCAAGCGTGAAGGGAAGGAACCCTGCACTGCCTTCATGCTCTTCATGAAATTGCCGTCACTTTCCTGAGTGTCCCTCATGCAAACATCTTTCCAAAGGGGTAGAGAGGGGTAGAACTAGGAATGGTCACTATGAAACCAGGTGTCTAAGTTACAGTCTTCATTGATTTTTGCTCTGTTTACAGTCAGAGGAGAGAGATATTTCAGAAAGTCACTCGGACCTTCAAAGAGTGTCTGTTGTTCTCCAGTGATGGACTCTATGGGGAACGACAACCACTGAGATCCTGACTCGGATGGTGGGTGCTGGTTAGGTGATGTGGATTCCCCACCACCACGTACACCGCATTGGTGCTTCAGTGCTGCAGTCTGTTAAAACTGAGGACAGGATTATGACAGGCTTTGCTCTCAGGAGTGTCATTAGACCACAGCCATTAGTGTCTGCAAATCGCTCTGAGAGGAGCCATTAGGAAACTGTGAAGTGCTATTACTAAATACCCACTTACATTTTAAAAGAGGAAAACCAAATGCACTTGCAATCTAAAATTGCATATATTTTAGGCAAAAGATGTAAATAATGAAAGGAAAGTATCCAAGAGAGAGCAGGACACTGGCCAGTCCTTTGCAAAAAGGTGCAGAACAGTGGGAATGAGCTGGCTGCTAAATGCCTGGAAACAGGAAGGTTGAGTACACAGATGACAGAAGTCATCACAGTTTCATCTTCGGCACCCCTAAATTACGTGGTGTTTCAGGGCTAGTGAGTACCTTTTCATGAAGGAGAAAGCTGTTCTTGACAATAGTTTGCTTTAGCAGCTTTCCTGGAATCTCATAAATTTGTAGAGCACAAACAAAAAAAAAAAAAAAAAAAAAAACTCTAAAATATTTTTTTTTCATTGCAGAATGAAAAAATTGAGGCTAAAAAAGTGTATCTATCTCTCTATTTTTTCCACATGAGGCCCCTGATTTAATTAGTCAAGTCACCAGAGACTTTGAAAGAAGCTTTCTTCAAAACCCTTTTCCAGACTCTCAGGGATGGAAGTAAAAATAGATTTTAAATTGGTCTTGGGGAACTGCTGTTTACTTTAGAGGTAGATTAAAAAAAAAAATTCTACTAATGAACACTAACGATGGCCTTGTTCCAAGTCTTTGTCAACTCAGACAGTTCCAATTACTCCATTTTCCATCTAGCAACACAGGGCAGCACAAGCCTTGGGTCATTCCACAGCCACTGATGGATGGGCTCCGGATTCACACTGGCACAATTATCGCAGTGTGCCCCACTGCTAAGACATAATCAAAAGTCCCTTCCTGATTCCAGCAGCAGTCGCAGAAAAGGAGATCACAGCGTTCTCGCTGGCTGTCTGCAGAAGAAAAGGGCTAGGCGGACTTGCAGGTGTTGTGCACTGCTGTTTTGGGGAAATAAAGCAACTTTCTCCATCGGTGACACCACTGAGAGATTCATACAGTCATAAAATAGTTTGGGACGGGATCATTTAGTCCGACCCCCCTGCAATGAGTAGGGACAACAGGGGCAAACCTCTTCTAGATGACTGTGGTGTGTTGCTTTCTGTGGCATGTTGTAGCTTGCATGGCAAGCAGCAGGGCAACACAGAACCAGAGATAATACAGACAAAACCTTTGATTTCTTCTTGTCTATTCCCAGGGTGTCCCAAGGCTGCATGCATGAATCTGCTTTAGGGACTGTCTGCTCCGGAGTCCGTTGGTGGTTGCATCTCCTCAGCACAGAGACAATGGCTTGATTACAGGTAGGCATCCTTGTACCCAGATATTCTACCATCTAGAAAAGTTTAGTGGGTATTTTTCTCTTCTGCTCCAAGTGATAAAATACTTACCCATCTATTGCAAAACTGTTCTTGTAAAATAGCTGGAGAACTGAAAAGTTCTTGATAAAATCATTAGCTGTATGCTATAGGCTGCAGTTACTCTTCGGGGGCCAGATACAAATCTCAATTATAAGCTGGAATAATTTCCTGGCACTCAAAGGGCTTACTTTGGTGGACAACTAATACAAGCGAGAACTTTGTCATGAAGCATTATGGCCACATTAACTGCCACGATTTGCACTAGTCAGGGGTCGACTCTCAGCGTTTTAGGGTTTGGCCAAGAGAGAAAGATGCAACTGAGTGTGTGGGGGTTGTGTGTCTGTTTTTGAAACCAGTTTCTTACTAATAATTTCTTCCCCTTCATTTTAATACACGGTCCTTTCTTGTGCCTGTATCTGATGGAATGAAATATTGCTGTGCTGTGTAGTATCATTGCCTGACCCCCCGGCTCACGTAGAATGTCTATTACATTCTATCTACCACAATATGGGCACAACCTACCTCCCTGCATAGCCTGGAGCGCAGATCCCAGAAGATGGGATGATGCCTGGGAGAGGACTACTCTTTAAAGCTTGTCTTTTAATAAGACATGGGAATTTCAAATTCAGCCCCGGGAAAGCGATGAGTTAAGTGAGATTCGTGGTGTTGTGGCGGTTTGGCACTGCAAAGGAGAGCACTGAAGGTGCCTGCCCTGGTGTTAGAAAAGGGGGAATGCGGTGAATCCGATTCCTCTGAAGCGGATAGAGATGCAGTGACAGCAGATTCGGGGAGATCCAGCAACGTTTGCACTGGTGGTTTCTAATCCGCTCCAAGCGCAGAAGCGAAGTGGGGAGCTCAGGGACACCCCGTAGTGCACAACGGCTCCAGGACCAGCTTGCGATTGGGAATGAAGTGGGGACCATGATGGGGAGGGGAACCTGAGTGGGGAGGGTGGGAGCAATGGGTGCAATATTCTCTGGGAAGCAGGGTGATGGAAAAGGTGAAAGCTGAGTTCTGGAAAGGAAGGTTGCTCTTCAAGCCTCCAATTATGGGAAGCACTAACAATTTGCTTTCCCTCTAGGGAAAGAGGGATGTAGTACCAAAACTGTGATGCCGACAGGTCCTTCCCTCAAAACCTAATTCTCTATTCAGGGTGCCAAATCTAAGTTAAAACTGGTCTGGCCTGAATGAAAAGACTTGTTTTCTGGTGAAGTTCTATCTAAGTCAGGACTTTTGATCCTGAAAAAAAAGATTTGCGAGTAAATTTTAAGGTCAATTTAGAGATTGAAAATATAACCACAAAGTGAAAACTAACTTCACACTGCAGAGTGAAAACATTATATTAAAATAAAAGCAGCCTTAACAGGGATATATCAATATTTTCATAATTTTCGTGTAAGACAAAATATTGATGATATCAACACAGTTCTGCATAATCTTCCATCCTGACAGGAGTGCACATCTGGACAAAGTTTGCCAGTGTGAAGTTTTGTCAGTTGTCTCTCTATAGTACCCACCACAGTTTCATGGAGACCCTTGAAAATCCAGCCATTCATTTTGATGCAAAACCAAAATCTCTGCTGTTCCGAAATGCTGGTGCTTAAAGGAGAAGGATGTTCCTGGTACCTCGGCCTGACAGGTGTATTTATCATGCCTTCCTGGACTCCTGTGGGTTTGTTTGGGGGCCGTACTGACAGAAAACCTGATATAAGAAGGATTTTTCCGTACATGACTGCCCCACTCAAACTGTGTTGTCTTTTACCTTGTTTACATCTGGGTTTTGTGGTTCTTTTTAATGTGAAACACCTTTAATGCATTAAACAGTGTTGACATGTGAGTCTTGTCACTTTATGAGGTGGAAAACAGTCACTGTCACCAACAAGTGAATAATAACAGAGAAGAAAAATCAGCCATGAAGAGCAGGGCCTATACATTACTGTGCTAATTATAAACATTGGCACATTCATACATCAGAATTAATTTCTAATAGAAAATGGGCAATGCTCTGTTGCATTTACTACTGTGGTGAGGGATGTGCAAGCGGGGAAATCACCACCCACTGCTTTTTTAAAACAGGTGAGCAAATAAACAGGTAATGAGGAATTGCCTGCCATAATGCCATCAGCACCTTTCCGTTTGGGCTGTGTCTGGAGCTAGAAACCCCTGCAGAGGGGAACTGGGCAAAACCCATTTGAAGTCATCCTTTATCTCTCCTACCTTTGTTTCAAAGCACAGAAGTCTGTGCTTCTGAACATCCTTCCTCTGAGCAGGTTGGCAGGCTGTAGATGGGGAAATGAGCGTGAGTTTCAGCTCTGCTCTTTCCATTTTCTGGCCAGGTTTAAAATAATTATTTATGAATCTGAAGCAACTTTGACAAATGTTTTCAAGCAAAAGGCAGAGAGAGAGAAAAAAAGAGAAAATAATACCTAAAAAAATTAAAAGTCAGTTTCTACACTGGCAAACTGAATACTTTGCCTTGGCATGCTGAAGTGATGTTCTACTTTGATATTGACCTAAATTTAACTTTTCAAAAGGTTTAAAGGGATACAGAAACCTCCAACCTGAACTGATTCATTTCAGTTTGAACCCAATGTACTCTCTGATCTACCAGATTGTTCTCAATGCTTTTCTCAGCCCAGCTAGAAGGTAAGCAACAAATCTAAAATTTTGATGATGAGTGAGGGCTTCCTTGGGGCTGACCAAAGAGCCAACCACGCAGTTATTCTCACCAGTCTGCTGGGTGAGGCTGGGATTCACTGCACTGACCTGCAGCCTTTTAAAAGTCAGGAACTTTGTCTAAATTACTTAAGCTATACCAATAGTGGATAGGAAAAAGACGGCATTTCCAGAGAGGTACTGATCCATCTTCAGACCATGTGGAAGGAGGGATCACCTGTGGAAGTTCTCCTTCCTCCCCATGGACTACTAGGAAGGTTGTGATGACCAGCCGAGCGCAGGCTGGCAGCTCTTAGCTGGCCATACCATGGAGTGAGCAACTTACAGGTTCTGCCTCTCTGCCTGGCTGACACCTTAAGTAACAACTTAATCATTAATTATTTTTCGAGGTTTCTTCTTAGGACAGGAAGACGAGATGGCTAAAGGCCAGGATTTGTGTTCCATGGGAACATTGTGCCTACACATAATTACCAGGCTTATATGTGCTAAGGAGTGAAGGGCTGTGTGCAGGTCCCAGTTATCTCAACTCAATCTCCTAGATCAGAAGAATGCTACAATAATAAAAATCATAAAAATCCTCCTAACCCTGAATTTGACATCATTAGTGGTTTTCTAGTGAGTGATAAAAGCAAAATAAAAGAAGAGAGAGAAAGGGCATTAATTTGAACTGGTGCGGGTTTCCCTTTTGCTACAGGCAAACAAACAGACAGCCCCCTTAAAGGTAATTACTGGAGCCAGCTGGAAATGTTTACTTGAAAAAGCATTCTGACTAAAACTCAAGGTTCTTACTCTAGTTTTTGCTTGCTAAAAAGAAAAGGCTTAGTTTGGATCAGACTTTGCCAGCATCAGCACAACCGCAGATCTCCACATCAGACCAAAAAGCAAAAAAAAAAAAGGTTTCATTTGGAACAACAGTTGTGTCCAACTAACAGTTTTGGAAAACCTGCCTGATTCCCAGCACAGACCAGTTGAAGTGGTGAAGACAGGCTGGGGAGGGTGGGAGAACTGCCTGCAAAGGGGGACCCTGAGGACCCCCAGATGAAAGCAGATCGTTGGATGTGTGTGGCAAGGATTCATGCCTCAGCCCTAGCAGAAGGATGCGCCACCAAAGGCCGGTGATATGTTTGCTGTCAGATAAATGCACTTTCATCTCTGCATGGGATTTAAATTAATCACTTTCTCACATATCCTGAGGCAAACCTGTTCCCAGCAAGGGAATGGATCCTTAAATGGGGGGGTAGTACCTGCAATAACAAGCGTCCTTCACTTAAACAGGGATTCAGGGCACACAAGGAACCAGTGGAGAAAAAAAAAAGAAGGAGTTACAGGTGAGAAGTGCAGGTAGAGGTCACCAGGCCACATTAACCACTTCTGTCTGACAGTAAAACTCAAGGTATCATCATGATTTTCAAATCAGAGCCTGTGGGGTGGGTTTCCACCTCTTCTGCTGTTAATGAAAACGATTCCATTGCGCAGAGCTGCCAAATAATATCTAGAGATGCTTCTTTTATAATAATTAGAAAAATACGACAGCTTGGATTCAGATGGGGAAACATCTAATTGTCATTTGATGCAATTCTCGCATTCCCCAAACTCGCATCCATTGTGTAGACACTCTGGGAAGGCTGCTTGAAACCAGCTGTCTTTATCCTTGTTCCTGGAAACAGAGACATGATGGTAGACATCAAGGGAGATTCATTAAAACCATAAATTGAATCTAACCTTGCCGGTTTGGACCAGAGATCCCTGGTGGTTCCTTTCAACCTAAACAATTCCATGATTTGAAACAAAACCGTGTTGCCATATTTTACTTCAGTGCAGCTGGAATCAAATTATGTCCAACCCAGCGCCTTCATCATTAAAGCAGCTGATCACCTCGTGATCAGCAGCCCTTCTCTTTTATTCTGTGTTTTTTTAATCCTATTTTGATGCTTCAGTGAGATCAAAGGGGAATGAGAAGCTCCCGGCTTCTCCGAGCTACACTATTTCCACCGCTTGCAGGCCCGGGCTTACCTGTGTGTAGAGCATGGACTGGAGATGCATTTCATCAGGAAGCTGTTGAGACTGTGGCATGATGCCTACCTGAGCCTGAGATGAGCTAGAACCTCATTCAACAGTTCTTAGAGTTGATATTTTTAGAACCGCACAGAGAAAGATTACGTGCCTTTGTGGGAAAATTTCGCTGTTTCAAAACCTCTCATGTGTAAGGATGAAAAAGAGGGTTTAATGCTCACTGTATGAGGACAATCTGCCCTGACCTAGGTAGAAAACCTGAGCTGAAAGGCCCAGGCACTACTGAAATCAGCAGATGGGCTGCTCACAGGCAGGAAGGTCCAAGCTCCGGAAGGTCCAAGCAGCTCGTGGCTGGGGAGCCGAGATGGTTGTGGAAGGCACTGAATGGGCTGAGCAGCACTTTTATATTGCAATAAATTGGCAGGTCCTTGCAGGCGTTGAATAAGGCGTTATTTTGGATAGGTCCAGTACCAAAGCCCAGACTCAGTTTTAACCATGCAGCATCAGTAAGAAAACTGTTACTCGGCCCTTTGAATCTCTCCCTGGATCAATCAGACCTTGCGGTGAAGGCGAGGAGGAGTTTGGGGTAGTAATTGTGGTGTACTGACACACTGGCCACACTGAAGCGAGCGAATCTGAAAAAATCTCCCTTTGTACTGCTCTTCCAGCAAGGCCCTTGATAGTGTAAATACCTGGGTGAGAGCTATCTCATCAATTTGAGACGCTGCATGTCCCGTCCATCTGCCCTATACAAAGTCTCTGATCCTTGACCCTGATTTCCTTTCATCACTGCCTGTGCTTACAAGATAGCAGCTATCTCTTTTCAGCATTGCTCTTTTAGACTCCCCATAAAAGCTTTGCTTGCTAACATCTTGAAATGCCGAAAGGCGACAGGGAGAAACACCGGCAATCTTGCAAACGCTCTCTTGTATTCTGCAAGAGCAAGACAGTTCTTCCCTTTTCCCAGACCGCAGGAGTGCGGTTCTGGAAACATCACGTCAGAGCAGGAGGCTCTCGTGGTATGAGAAGTCTGAACTTCCACCAAAAAAAAAAAGAAAAAAAAGAAAAAAAAGCTCTTATCATTACACGCTTGAGCAGATCCAGGAACAAGAAAAAACTCTGCATGAATATTCTGGCGAGTACCAGAAGGGCAAGATTGATGCTGCCTTCACACTCCCTGGCTTCTCGTCACCCGTGTAATTAACACTCACCACCCCATGATAGATGGGAAATTCAGTGCAAATTTTGAATACTAAACAGGGAAGGGGGGGGATAGGTGTCCCTTCCTCCCCCAAATTGACCTACTTAAAGGTATTCTCTGATGACCTGGGTAAATAGAAGCGTCTTGAGTCAGAGACAGGATAATGAGGTATGTATCAACAAGCTTTATCGATCTGTACTGCCTGGGCAGCCACAAAGCCCTGGTAAAAGCTTCAAATCCCCTCTCCCAGCATGCAGCAGAATCAAGATAAAACTCAAAAGGGATCGTCTGCAGAGAGCACCTTCTTTGTTTGTTTAAAGCCCTGATCAGGAATCTGCAAAAGTATTTCAAATGAGCAGAAACAGAGATGTTCAAACCCTCCCGTGAGCTGTGCTTTGGGAATGGAGCAAGAGGTGCTGGACAGGCTGTCAACATTTGTGCAGAGTCCTTGTCTTTAGTGCTGGAGGGGAAATTTCGGGAAGAAGAAGGTTTCCCAGGTGGAAGAGGCTCAGCCAGCGTGCAGTGGCCCAGATGGCAGACAGAGCTGCTGTGCAGGTTTTGGATCCAAGCCACGGAACAGAGGACTTCGGGGTGGCAGCACTGGCAGGCAGCTTTGGCCAGCTCTCACTTTCTACCTGTTTTTTTCCCTCTCTTTTTTTGTCTTTTTTTTTGTCTTTTTTTTTTTTTTTCTGTGCAAACATTTCAGACCAATGCCAAGATCTAAAGAGATCTTAAAGTGCAGAAACCTAGAAGTAAATTGAGCTTTGACTCTTTCAAAGTGGTCTGTAGGAAAGAACAACAAAACCCAGAATCTGGAAACTATAGCAAGAGAGATGAGAAAGAAGCCAAAACACATTAGCGGAGTGAATGATGAGCCACTACAACAAACAGTGGAAGATTCTCCATCTTGGGCAGTTTGAAATTAAAATGTGGCAATTACCTGAAAGTTTCTAGTCAAGCATCTGTCAGGTGTCCATTGTTTGGCCCGAAATAGAGCTGTACAAGAAATCAGACTTATCTCAAAGCCCGTGTTACCGTCACCACTTGATTTCATTCTGTCTGGGAGCTTAGGAGCTCTGCGAGCAAGAATTTCTGAGCAGTTTTGAAGACACAAGAACATATGAGCAGGGAATCAACTCGCAGTTCTCCCGGCCCCGTTCTTCCATATGGGTTATTCATGTGGGGCCCAGACCTTTTCTACAGGCCGTGTCCTAGTGCCATCACGACTGAGAATGACAAAGTGTCAAGACTAAGTCAAGCTGTTATTGCTCCTCCGAGACATATTTTTACCCTTGGATTTGAATTTTTGTGTAGCCGTAGCAAACCATATGAAATGTCTAACAGATGTGAACTTATCGGGGTTCCAGCATCCTTCGTGGAATATGTCCCTTTGTACAAATTACAAAATGCTCCATCTGTGCTAAATGGATAGAAATGTCAGCCCCACGGTTGGGGTAAGCCTAGCAGAATTTGTGTTTAACAATTTTGCAAGTATATTAGATTAGCAATTATCCTGTTCTGGTTTAAAATTCTAATTTCACCTTTTTTCTTACTGCTGCAGGATGCAATATTCATGTCCTGTTAAATCAAATACTCCATTAACAGCACCAGAGATAAATATTGAATTAATGGAATAATGCAGGTTAATAGCAGATTCATTGGATAATGCTGGATAATACTGTGTCTGAATTACGTTAGCAGCTGAATCACTGACCCTCGCTGTGCTCTGACTGCAGGTACAATGAAAATAGCCAAAAAAATGCTAAGCTATCTGAGATTTAAATATTTATTGGGAGTAGGTAATAGGTCTTGGATGTGGACAGATGCTTAGAAGCTAAGAGAAGCCACAAGCATTGAATTTTTCAGGCTCTTCCTTCCTGCTGAGAAGTAACAGAATCCACTGGTTGCTGCTGCTGAATAAATACTCATTTTGCACCCCAGAATCCTCTGTCTCCTTCATCCCTGTCCAGGGCCAAGGCGCTCTTGGTTAGCAGTTCCTCACGAAGGCATCTCATTAAGGCTGCATGAACCTCCACAAAGCAGCAGCCAATCAAAAAAACCCCCAATCTTTTTAGGAGAAAAATAACAACCCACAAATCCCCTTCGGAAGCGGCTGGAAGCAGAGACCCGCTAAAGCCTGGCGATCTCCAGCAGGAGCAGCATTCCCGTCGAGTTTGGTGCGGCAGGTCCCAACCCGCGCCAACGAGGGCTGGAACAGGGGCTGCTCTGCGGGCTCTGAGCACGAGTGAGATGCCAGAGGGATTTAATTCCCTGCTTCTGTCAGCCAGCCCTCCCCAGCCTCCCCACTCGCTGGGGCTCAGCAACTGGACGGACATCGCCCAGCTCCGATGTGCTGGGTTACTAACGGGGTGGCGCTGGACACGGTGCAAGGGACTGTCCCCTTCTGCCTGTGACAATACCCCAGGGCAGGCAGACCCTGCCCAAAGGAATTCCCAAAGGAATGGGAAGGGCAAGAAGTCCGCTAGGACATCCTTTTAAACTGCTCCAATGGCTCTGTCCTTCATTTTCTTTTTTGATGAGTCTGTCTAGTCGGTTACTGTATTTTTATGCTCGGCTTCATGAATATTTCAAGTAGGAAACTCATCCTGAATTTGTTTCTTTTCTGTCTTTTCTTCCAGGAAATGTATGTGTGCAAACTCCCCCTAATTTATGTAAATACGGAGGCGGAAGAGTTTCACTTCATTGTTACAAATTAAAAGTTCCCTGACATTTCCAATTAGCTGGAGAGCAAAGCAGCACAACTATAAATACATCACAAAGCCAGCGAGTCTGCGCTGGCATTAGCAGCGCGCTCCCATCCTGACACCAAACGGTGCGGCTCCGAGGCGTGCTTGTGGCAGCAGAGATTGATGGCACAGTGGCCCGTTGCCCTGGTCAGGTAACAGAGAATTTGGGGCAGGGGGTGGCTGAAAATTTGAGCGCAAGGGCAAGGAAACCACCGTTAGGGCTAAACTCAACCCAGTGTCGCCCCTTTGGGCTGATCTGAGGCTTAAGCTGGGGTGAGAAGCGTGTTTAGTACATCAGCAGGGAGATGTTCTGCAGGGTCCTGGCTTCTGCAAGACCAAGCTGATGAAATGTGCTTCCCCGTGACCTGCAAAGCTGCTGCTGTTGGGGTCCAGCTCCCTATAAACATCCCTGCTTGAAACCCGTGAGAGTGAGACGGGCCACTGGACTGAAGGGAGGAATGGAGGCTGATGGGTGATATCCTGGGAAGAGGGCAGGAATAGGACCACTGCCTTCCCACAGGAGCCCACCATGCCTGATCGGCAATAGGACAAGAGGAAATGGCCTCAAGTTACACCAGGGGAGGTTTAGGTTGAATATTAGGAAAAACTTCTTTATTGAAAGGGTTCTCAAGCATTGGAACAGGCTGCCCAGGGAGGTGGTGGAATCACCATCTCTGGAGGTATTTAAAAGCTGGGCAGACGTGGTGCTGAGGGACATGGGTTAGGGGTGGTTTAGCAGGGTTGGGTTTATGGTTGGACTCGATGATCTTGAAGGTCTCTTTCAACCTAAGTGATTCTGTGATTCATGCCTTCCTTGAAGTCCCAGCTGGTCTGGACTAGGGAAACCCTAGAAAAGGGTGAAAAGAGGGCAGAGCCTCCTTTGCCCTGTGGTCTCTCCAGACAAGAACCTGTCCTTAGCATGCAGGAAAGGCACCGTGAGGGGGGGTTACCAGGTAGTCTTTGCTAACCGAGCTCTGGAGAAATTTATGGCACCCTCTACACCCCAGAATAAAAAATGGTGCAGCATATAGGCACTGCAGGGTGGCATACACTGCAGTTCTCCCTCTGTCCTCTTGCCTGAATGTCTTCTACACAGGATCTACCCATGCCCTCTGAGAGGCACCCTACGGCCGGGTTGGTTGGAGTAAAGTCAGGCAACGAGCACAGGCCTTCAGGTGAGTGGCATCAATCTAATCCTGTAGGACAGTTTTGACTGCATTTAGACTGTCTGACACGGTCATGTGAAACATCTCATGCCTGGTTGCCCGGCTCAGAGATCTCTCCGGCTTCCCCTGGGCATCGGGATGCCTGGGAATGGGCATTGCAATGCTCAGCATCCCCCACCAATGCCCCTTCCAGTGCAATACCACCACGCTGATGTTCAGAGTGAATGTTCCCGCTGCCTCCCAGGTCATTTCACAGTGAAGGGCACCGTGGCTTTTGGTGGTGGATATCTAAAATTCCAGCGACATCAGTTCCCATTTTACAAATCCATCAGGCTGCAGACACAGTCGGGTACAATGTGTTCAGACATCCAGTGCAAGGAAAACTAATAATAATACTGGTGCTTTTTATTGGCTTCACACACCATAGCTTGTACTTCTCTTCCCCAGGGCCACATAAAAGTTTTGTGTTGTTGTTTAAGAAAAAGTCCATTTTGGCACCATAGCTGGCAGAAATATTGAAAGCTTCATTTCTTCCCCTTCCCCCTCTCTTCCTCCTCTTGTAATCTTTGATAAAGGAAAAAAAGCGTTCTCCAAAAAAGGTATGCTAATTAACAATTAATTCTTTTGTCTTATAGTGCCGAGACTGTAAGACCTGAAGAAGATGTAGAATAAAATTAGTGGTAATTAGCTTTTTAGAGCATTAAATAAACAATGACATGAATGATGGAGAATTAATGTTATGCATTTATTTTTAACAATATTTATACAGGCAGTTTTTGAACAAGGCCCCATGGCATTAGCTTTTACTAATACAGGCAAAACAGCAATGAGAAATAATTACATTTAGTCTGCATTAAGACAGCACTATGCAAATCAAAGGAATAATGAAGAGAAGCCTGTTAATAGGGTTTTTGGAGACTCTATACTTGAATATAATATTTGGGCTTTGTATTCCTCTGAAGAATTCAGAAATTACCACCTTCCATCATTTCAAGCCACAGGCATGTAACCGCAGGAAATATCACTGGTATGAACCAGAGCCGCAGCAAGGGGGAAGGTTTCCAAAGCAACTGGTGGTTTGAGCTGGGCAGTTTTCTTCAGAGCGGACCCCCGTGCTGGAACCAGTGAGTGGAGAAGGATGCTCGGCTGCATCTCCCACTGCTCCTCCCCCAACCCAGCCGCAGGGAAAAAAACTCAACAAAACTCAACATTTGTTGTGGGGCGTAACTCAATGTTTGTCTCTCCAGTCCCTGTGGAAACACCCCAATGAGGTGCCCGGATTCCCAGAAGGGTTAACGCTGTCCCTGTAAACCCAGTGAGCAGAAAGGCTCGAGATCGCACGTGTATTTCAGCACCGAGAAAACCATTTTTCTGACTGAGTGTATTTATTCTTTGCTATTGCTGGTTGGGTCTCTTGAGGCACCTCTGGGAGCTGGTCTTCACCGTGTTAACACACTCGGTGTGTGCTAACTGCCGGCCAAACCTCTTCATTAGCAAGCCCTCCCGCATGCACATGCTTTACTTTCCACAGTCGTCCGCACAGATGAAATCTCCCACGTTCAGACATTTGTAACCCTCGAGCAGAAAGGGACAGAGAAAGCCAGAATTTGTCTCCTAATCATCTGAAACACCCACGGATCATCCGTCTTCCGTTATCGCTCCAGCAAATGTAAGAGAAGAAAATGGGAAGATGTGCAAAACCTTCTTTGTGTTAAGCATTTTTACTGCTAATAGGGTGTGCTAATTAAGAAAGAAGCCTCGGCAGATGAATCCTTGAAACAGTCTTTAATTAACTCTCTCTCCAAAGTCAGAGTTAGAAGGCAGAGAGGGGAGCAAGGAGAAAGGTTCCCCCAGCCCAGCACCCGCGGCAGGAGCCCAGAGCCGTGCCTGCCGCCCGGTCCCATGGGCTGCCTTCCAGCCGGCCTTCCAAAGTGTCTGTCTTAATTAAAAGAGAGAAGGCATCGGTGACAGTATTCAATCCGGCATTTAATGAATAGCTGACAGGGCACTTAATACAATCAGCCCACCGTTGTTTCAGTGAAATGACAGCAGGACGTATATTAATATCGTAACCTCCATTTCGGAGATCTGCCGGGGAATGCTGCAACCTCTCGTCAAGGTTTTTCAGGGCTTGGGCACTGCTCTCTGCTCTCCACCAGGCGTAAATCACAGGGTTGGGGTCATGCCTGCCCCGCAGCCTGTCGGTGACCCACACCAGGGCAAGGAGAGCCCGGAGGGCCTGTGGCCATGGGTGTCCATTGTTTGAGTGGAGGAAAACCAGTAACAAGCAAAGAGCAGCATAAACCCTCACTACCTACAGACTCAGATGAGGGGGGGAGAGAGGGGGAGAGAGGAGGAAAGTGTTTGGCTTTAACTGAGCCCCCGGGAATAGGAAGTAATGTGTTTTCTTAAATGTTTTTTAATTGTCTTCCGCTTTTTTTTTTTTCTTCCCCTCTTAGTACCCAAATCAGGCAACAGAATTTGGTGTTAATTGGCAAGAAATTAAATTAAGCAAAAATTCCCTGAGTTGAGACTGTTTTGCCTGCAGCGTGCTACCACGGAGCACGTGCTGGGCTGTTGCTCTCTCCTCCACCCCACACAGTCTTTAGTCTTCCCCGGGCTGTCAGCACTTGTACACAGGGTGGGAGCTGGTTGTTATCACTCTATTAACCTGTTTGCTCCTTTGGTTCACATATTGAGAGCATTCTTGGGCTCCGGGGTTTGCCCTCGTAGATCCAACTAAAAGGTAACAATGAAGGCTGTAATGTCTGACAGTAGTTTCTGTACATAATCACACCTTCTAAAGCTGATCACTCCTGTTTGCGTTTAACTCCTTGGTGTAACCATTGGTCTGTGTGTTGTTGGTAGTAAAAAAGATTCGGTCCAGTTACAAACCTTTCCCTCCTCCTCCTTCAGTTACCCCGTCCAAAGACCACAGCAGGACCCAAGTCTGCATTGGCTCATTTCTTCTTGCCAAGAGGGAAACCAAGAGTTTAAAATAGACAGAACTTTCTTAGGATGGGAAAACAGCAGAACGAGAACTCAGAGTGACTAGCACTTACATGGTAAAAATTCACATCAAGACATTTATCCACTCGTCTTTTCTTGGAGGGGGAATTTTATTGCCTGACGGACAGCCTGGAAGATGATGAGACTCCCCTTGCAGAATGATTGCAAGGTAGACAATGACAGTACAAACCCTTGCCTTGCTCTGCCAGTCTCTTGACAACGCTAATGGGACTGCCAAGAGGGCATGAGAGTATTATTTTCTCTCCACAGTCCATTCAGAGCCAGCCTTCTCACGGAGACAGCCCCAGAGCCCTAGTGAGGCTCTAGTGGTTGTGATGACTATGGTGTGGCTGCTTGTCCTTTATCTTCAGACTCACCTGTCTCACTCCCATCTGGATCGTTCAGTGGTAATTACAGTACTGTGACCTCTTAGGCTCTTGGGAGAAAAAAGACCCATTCCTTCCAACAAGATAGAGGTCACAAAACACTCACACCGTGTTCATTTATGGGCTCATTCAGGGAAACAGAGCTGTAGGTGAGGCTCCAAGATATCACAAATAGAAATCAGACAGCAAAAACAGGCAGGCAGAGAAGGTTTTGCAATGCCGCCTTCTTGGAAGAAATGCTGAGAGACTCACTGGGTACCACTTAATTCCTTGAACTGAATCGACTGTATTTTTTTTAACAGCCACAGCCTGAGGAGGGGAAATTAAAACAGTGCATCCCTTCCTGACCTTGCGCAGCCGTATTCAGCACAATCAGACACAAGCTGCTGCGGAGAGAGACCAAAACCCACTGTGCTCCCACCCGCAGGTGAGTCAGACCGAAATGCTGGTCCAGAGGGGAAAATGTTTCCTGAACCCACCTTCCCCGATCCCTTTCTGCAAAATTTTTTAGTTTGACTTACCGCGTTTTTCTGATATACCCTTTCTTTCTTCCTGCATATTTAAGTTTACTTCCTCTCTCCCACCTGCAGCTGAGCGGCTGCACTTCTGCCAAGATCGCACATAAAACAAAATTAGGAAAGGAGAGATCAGCTAATAAGCAGTTGCTATTCATTAAGAGAAATTACAGCTTTCGTGTCTTCATAGAGTAAATGCCTGACAGCTCCAAACCAGAGACCAGTTGTGTTTTAATACCTTGCTTAAGTGGGTGGATAGGTTTAAATATGCTCCAAATCACTCCTTTTTTTTAGCATAAATTGCTGCTGCTGTCCTCAGTGTCTGGGGACAAACACAAGCGGGAGGATGAAGGTGCGGCACGTGTTCTCCTCCACTCTGTTTGCTTCCCCCGGGACCTGGTCGTTGAACCTCGGATGGTGGCACCGAGGAACGACTTTCTCTAAACCACCACAGCAGGTTCACCAGCAACAAACAACACCTGGAGGTCTGTCCTCATCCGGGTGAGCAAAATATTCATTGCGGAGATGGAAGGTGGCCGCTGAATGAAAGGCAGCGGGAAGCTGCCAGACGACATGCTGCCTTTCTAAGGGTGAACGTGCACGCTGCTAGTGACAGCTCTGGCAGAGGCATTCCTGTCACCAGGCTTTGGTTTGTGCTGCAGAGGATGTCCCTTCAAACAGGCAGGGGAAATGCAGGTCAGAGGCACATGAAGCAACCTGAGAACAGTAGATTAGGGAAAAATAAGGGATGAAACCCAGGCCCCAGAGTCCCACTCTATGTCCGCGTACTAAAAGGGCTTTGCCATTCCTGCCCTTTCATTTCTTATCAGCATATTGTGCTCCTGTGAGTGAGTCCTATTTCAGAAGAATCATCCATCCAAAGACTGTCACCTCTTCTGGGGCCTCCCAGGCCCACTCTCCATCCTAGTTCAGAAGTCAGACACCGGCAGGCCAAGATGATGCTTTCTACAAACCTGTTCAAAGCAAAAAGGCAGGAGTGCTGGCGTGGGTGGGTGCCCCATGAGTACTCGAGGTCCAAGGTTTAGGACACCTGTGCCTTGTGTCCTGTGCCATGGCATCCAAGAGGAGGGCAATGTCTGATTTACGTGGTCAAACTTCTCTTACTTGCGCTGTTCCACCCTATGTAGCAGTTTGCATCGAGCTGCTCTGTAAGAGGGGTGGAAACCGTCACCTTGTCAGGGCAAGCTCTTGCCCTCTTGTAACAAAAGAGCTTTTTGAACATCAGAGCTTTTGGATGTCTCTTGTAAGAATTTCATAAGCAGAGCTATGTTGTTGGCCCATTTCACAAAGGGAAAGACATCCATGGAGAGCTAGGGAAAATCACTGGTTTGGGTGCTTGGATGTCACAAAGCCTCGCTGCTTTTCCACTTCTGCTCCAGGATTTTTGCCAAACTGCATTTTTGAGCTCCTCCGAGTGCCTGTTTTATAGAAGATACGTGAGGGGGCCCACTGGGGAACGGTGGGTCCCAGTGCTGTAGACACTCACTGGGGAACAACAGGACAAAGAGTACAAATTAGACAACTCCAAAGTGCGTGTAACCTAGGTCAGCAATGGGGCAAAATCCCAAGAACTCCAAAGTACACAGCTCAAATCTGGGGAAGACTGAACGCCGAGGCCATGATTTCCCCCCAACTATAGAGCACCACCCCCACTGTGGAGATGGCTGCAGGACACGGATCCAAGCGTGGCATGTGACAATCCACAACTAGCAAGGCTTCCCGGTCTGGACCGAGGCACTGCATGCCTGGCTTCCCACATAAACCAAGGATACGTGGTCACAGCTTTCGGCCAGTGTCTCCTGTTCACACACTGGAGCAGAAATAAACAGAATATTGTCAAAACCAAAGCCCCAAGGGATGTTGGGAAACATCAATTGCCTCTTACATAATGTAAACCAGCCCGGCATCCCCAGGATGCTTGCCTGTATGTTTTGGATCTTGCACAGTGTTTGAGAGAGCAGACAGTATGCTAGGAGGTGTAGCTGTTGCTATGGCTCCCTAATTACCTTCTGCGAGGTTACCATAGAGAAAAGCCCAGAGCTGTCTTTAGAAACAATAGCACTTCAACTTTGTTTACATGGACTTTTCAGTTTTTAAATAAAACTTTACTTAAGCCAGAAATTGAGCCTTCAGCCCGCTGCAGAGCAGGGAGGATTTTATTGCTGCCGAAATGAAACAAATATTTCAACATTTGTTTCTCTATTTCACATTGCACCGAAACAACAATATTTTGGGAGGTGGGGTGTGGTCCTTGGTTGCCTAGGTAGTGAGTTATTTGTTTTATAGATTTTATTTTTTTATTTTTCCCATTGAGAGAACAGAGAAGTTGAGAATTGCTTCTGGGAAGAGACAGTAACAGTCTGGATGTTGAGCAGAGAGTCTCTGCTGCAACGCTCAGATATAGACATGGAAAAGCTCCAACAGAAATGCAAGGTCACACATCCAGAGTAGGGACACGGTGGCAGCAAGCGCATTTTCCTGGACCACAGAAGACACAAGTTCCAGTGCAGAGGTTGAAGAGGTCCCAGGGACCCCTTAGATTGGTGACCTCAGTCATAGTTAGCCAAAAAGAAAACAGCCCGGTCTTTGATTAATGGGCAGTCGGGCCCTGGGTATTATTTCTGGCCGAAACAAAAGAGGTGTTGTAGGTGTAAGGAATTTTTGCTTACGGAAAAGATGCGTTTGCTCAAATAGCTTAGGTATGAACAAACCCACATTTCCAAACAAGAACCTGCTGGGCAGAACCATGGCTTTGTCCAACACCATCTACTGCTTTAGAGCTTCCTGTGAGGGCAGGGGATGTGTGGATCTGGGGCGATATAAAAGCTGTTCATAGTCGTGACACTGCAGAGTGGCTTTTTTGGGTGGAAATCACATTTACTGCACTAAAAATCCCTTTGTACTGGACAAGATTTAGTACTTAGAAGAGAGAGCCAGCTCCCCTCTGCGGTCCCTTGGTAACGGGTGGCTTCCTTGTGTAGATCATTAGGTAGGAAGGGAACTGAAGATGCCACTGGGGACCAAATGGCTGTGATATTTTGCAAAAGGCGTTTTGGGATCAGCAAGCACCTCATCACTATATTCAGAGGCTGCCTCCTCACACCACGGTACCCTTCCATGGGTTGATAAACCTGGGTCCTGAGACTCACCTTTCCAAAACCTGGCTGTCTAAAAGGAAAAGGTTGGCACCTAAGTTAGTTGTGCAATCTCCCTTCATTTCCACACCTCACCCACCTCAAGAGAAGGTGGCATGGGTGACCTGAAAAGACTTAGTTTGCACAGCAAGTGGGCTTTCCCCAAGGACAAGCAGATATTTGCAGTGCAGGCTGCTCTGATGCAGAACTGGCTGGTAGAGTCAGTGCTGCCCGGGGTGCGTTTTATCTCCTCTTGAAATAGATGTCTCCACTGGTTAGAAGAATTGCTCCTCACAGTGCCTGTCTCTCTTCACTGACTTTGAAAGGCGCCTGTAGGGTCTACTTCAGCTGTAGCAGCACACTTCACTGACTTCTATCTGAGTGAGATGAATCCTATCCTGAACCAAAGTGCTACCTTTAATTTTTTTAATATCTAAAGTGACTGTGCATCTTAGTGATGAGACAAACATGGAAACCCCACCATTTGACCTCATGAATTGACCTCAGCAGTACCACTGACTCTGGAAACTTTGAGGAACGTAGATGGGTTTCAGCAGTTTGAGAAAAGCCAGTTGAGGGTGACTACAGAGCTACTAACGGGCTAAGAATTAAGAACTGATTCCCACAGGGTATCACCTCCCGCAGCTCGGAACGAAAGGAAATTCAGAAAAACTCTCCTTGCTGTTGCAATGATATACATAACTTCTCACAACGCTGTCAGAAAGACAGAGAATGCCATACCCTCTTTTTGGCATCAATAATATAATTGTTTATTAATTCTGCAGCAGAAGAAGTTAATTGGCTGGGGATAAATTATGAACATAGCAGGAGGCAGGGGAGGTCTGCATTCCTCTCGCTCACAATAAATGAAATTGAGTATTATTAATATATAGCAAGATTAAAGCAATTTCCCTCTGATTCATGGCTCCTGCTTTCTCTAAAGACAAGTGAAGTGGACAGAATTGTCTGTTTCTGCTTTCAGGTCTCGAGTATTTCCATCAAATTTGCATCTGCTTTCTGTCTTAATGAAGAGAGGACAAACAGTTTCTCCTGCCACCTCAACCCAGCCACAGGTGGTCAGAGAGAAGGAAATGGAAATCCACTCAGCAACTGTGGCATTATTTTGTGAAAACTTGCTGTAACATTTTGTCTTAGTCGATCTGTTTTTCATCAAAGGATAAATAATGAGTTAAAATTTCTCGTGTGAGCTGCTTATATAATCTAAAATTACAAAAAAAAAAAAAAAAAAGAAAGAAAAAAACCCTCTAAACAAATCAAGCTGACTTAACGACTGCTGGTGAATAAAAAAACTGGTGCTGTTCTAAGCTGTGTGCTGGCATTGAGATGCTAAATAACCTGCAGACAAGTGACACTTCCACGATGCCCTACTAAGAGAGGTCATTAGCCCTTTTCAGAAATAAAAGGAGCAATCCAGTTTGCAAACAAGCTGGAGAGGTTGGAAAGGAGAAGACCAAGGAGATCACAGGGGAAGCCAACAAACCACGGCAGAGCCCCCTCTGCTGAAAAGAGCGCATCGTATGGGGAGGGACCTTCCTTCAAAGGGGGCAAAGAAGGTAACAGAAGAGAAAGGTTGGGTTTTTTTGGAAAAACGACAAGCTATTCAGGCTTCCCAGGATAATCCATGGCTTCTAGAGCCATGGAGGCAGCGGGGGACCACCTGCAGGTGGAAGCAAATGTGAGGATATTGGGGACTGCTGGTGATTCAGCTGGGCCAACGGTCCTTTTCACTTGGGTTTGATACTAATGCATTAATTTTGCTCATTATTTGAGAGATATTATGGATATATCGCCACGAATTAGGTAGCCCCAGCTCAGAGAGTGTGGCAATGTCTCCCTCTAGTAGCTGCCCCGGCAATGAAAATTGCCTCCAACTTGCTGTTTTGGAATAAGTGAATTTTCCATTTTCCCATAAATAGAGAACACTGGCTTTCAACCCTGAGGATATTTGGGTTGATTCATATTGTCTATACATCTCCTGGACGGCTCACTGCACCAATGTACCTCTGACTGCAGTGCATAATAATGCGTTGCAGTAGTCCTGGCCACGGAAGGAAAAATGTACGTTGTCTGAGGATCCAGCTCATCTGTCCTGGGCTTACTGTTATCATTTACATAAGTAAATAGGAGAAGAAGGGAAATGTGAGTCATTCCACTCTGATTCAGAAGCACTTTACACCCTGCCTGCATGAATGGAAGTGCCCCAAAAGAGCATCAGACATCAGAAGATCTACCAACCAGCCCACCAGTGATACGAATGCGCGTCAGGTTCTCTCTCTGTGTACTTTTTGTAATACTTCATGCCAATTTCCTTTTCATAGCTCTGCAATGGCTGGGTGCTCAAAAGCTAGTCATTTTTTCCCCTCAATGATACCAATTGTTCTAATAGAAGCTATTACCTCTCGCTGCAAACCTTGTCTTCATGGAATCCTTAAACCAGCATGGTCAAAGCACGCTACCATTTTCCCCTCTTGCACATCCGTCTCATTAACACCCTTCCATCATTCAGGTGCCTCACCACGTTGTCCTCCAGGAGACTTCCAACAGCCCTTATCTGCAGACCTGTCTGCCCCCACTGTCTGCAGGCTCATACTGTGTATCATTCCCTGTCACATTTCTCTCCTCAACAGCCCGTGAAGAGAATCAGGTGTCTGACCTTCTTTACAATAATGCGTGCAGGAGTCAGCTCCCATCCCTGCAGTCTCTAACTTTCCCTCTGTGCTCCCCCCTGCTTCCCCCCCTCGGATTTCACAAGGTCCCTTGGTGTCCTGTCACATTCCATAAGTGAGCAGGCTGCAGTCTCTACACCAAGGAGACCCAGATGCAGCAACATTTCTTTGGTTTTGCCCTTTTCTTTAATCTCATACCCGCAAAGAATGTACTTTCAGACACGAGATCCAAGGTCCAACTACCGACACAAACAGAGGAGTTGCTACTGTCAGATTCAAAGACTTCTGGCCATGCTCGCCACATGAGTTTGTTTTATTTTCTTCTAAACCCATGAATCGGAGCGCTCTGTTTCTCTGCAGAACTGTAAATTGAAACTAAAGGGTAGATTGAAAAGGAGCCGCTTGTACCATATAACCAGTGACCTTCCCGAAGAACTTTAATGCTTGAAACATCCTAAAATTCGTTTTGAATCAATTCAATATCACCTCAGCACAAAGCAATCTCTATATCTGAAAAAGGTTGAAGGAGGAACAAGCTTGTCTAAGCCAGACTGGTGGTGTTGCAGGTAAGATTTTGATTACAGGAGTGTAGATACCACTTCTCCTTAATGGGATTGATTAAAAGCTTCAAATGTATTATCCTTTACATGAGGTCACTATTATCTTAGGGTAGGCATTTTTTTCCCCCTCGCAGGTTCAGGTTCATAACTTCTGCTGATGCTAATGGAAATCACACACGTTCTTGCTGGTGACAGGGCCACAGAAAGTTACACAAATCCTTTTACCCTCAAGTCAAGTTGGAAATGGCTTCATCCAGGATGATAGAGTGCATGTATCAGAAACAGCCTCAGTCTAAAGAGGGTTTTGCAGTACGTTGGAGAGAATCCTGTGCTGAAGAGGCCTGTGGTGATTTAGGGTGAGTCACTTACCCTTTACCTGGTTTTCTACCTGTAAAAGCAGGATAAACATCCTTTTTCCTGACTCGGTTTTCCTCTTGGCCATTTGAACTCTTCACAACAGGAGTCGGCTCCTGCAAGCTCCTGAATTGCACCTAATACAGATGTGGGTCTTCCCAGGATCTCCGCCCTCCAAGCCCAAGCAGGACCCGCATCCTTTGGAGTTTTACAGCACGGGCTGTTTTCGCAGCCCTGACACCGCTGCGGCACAGTGCTCCGGATGGAAGCTCTGTTGGTTGTGCCGATGCCCAGATTAGCTTCCCAGCACACGACGCCAGCCACAGTGGTTTCCACAGGCCTGTGTGAAGTGGCTGCAGAATGCCATGATGTACAAGAACCCTAAACTTGCTTCCGGGGAGTTGGTGGGCCCCCAGGGAGAAGCACTGGGGAGAGGGCAACCAGTCGCAGCAGCAGGGCGGCGCGCTCTTGCTGGTTCTCCCACCCTTGGACCAGGGATGTTCCTGGTGTCAGCCACGGGTATTCTGCTCCTGCTGCCACCCTGCAGTGGAGGTATTCCCATTCGGATACTTGGATCATCTCACATGCTTTGCTTCTGAGGGTGTAAGTTATATCCCTGGCAGGCCAGGAAGAAGTTGATGCTTTGCAGCTGAGCCCACTGCCTTGTCAAGCAATCTCAAAAAAAATGAAAAAGGAGGGGGAAAAATAAAATAAAAGGGTAGGAACGGTGAGGCACGCCAGCCTGGGAGCAAGCAGCAGCTGGTGGTGGCCAGCACTGACACCAGTGAAATGAGCTGACAGCCTGAGGTCACCGGGGGTGACGCGAGTGGGCACTGCTCTGTGTCCCAGACGTCACTTATCCCGGTCCCTGGGGAGCCAGCAGACCAGGTGAGGCACTGTGAGAGTGGCCCATGGTAGCGACAGGGCTGTGCTGAGTGCCTGAGCTGCAGGGAGCAAACTCCCCTCTGCTTTGGCGCTGACAAGATTTTGGGTTGTGCTTGTCAGCAGAGACATCCTGCTAAAACAGCCCAGGAGCCTGGACGCCTTCTCCTGCCCTTGGCTGGCACTCAGGGCTCTGTGGGCCAGTAGCGCGCGAAAGCTGGAGCCAAGGTTGCTGATGGTGGACTTCCAACCCTCTCAGTTAGGTTGGCTGTGACAAGAATTTGAAAATTTCAAACTGGTTCTTACTGGTCGTAGCTGGGCAGCTACACCCAATGAGGAATTAATGGCTGCTTTGGTTGTCTGAATTCCCGGGAATGACTGATCTCTGATGTCAGCTACCAGTCACCAAGAGGAGCATAACTGGAAACTCAGCTGCGCCCCAGCTCCTATAATTTTCCCCTGCAAAGACAACCTCGTTTTATCCATTTCTCTTGCAGCAAACCGAAGCTGGTTTTCCTCCTCTGCCAGGGAACGTTAGGGGATCTCAGATTTCTGACCTTGCCCGTGCCTAGATGATTTGCTCTTCCCTTGTATCTCCTGACAGCTTCCATCCTTGCGAGTCTGCTTCTGCCCTGAGGTGTGTTGTCTCCTTGGGCACCTCAGCACTTTGGTGCTGAGAGGTGGTGGCTGAGGAACCACTGATGATTAAACAGATGAGCAGGAACACTTCCCTTTCCTTGTCCTTACGCTGGATACCCTGATTGCTACCACTCTTGTGAGCCAAGCGTCTTCCATTCCAGTCAGGCCTGAACTCTGGGTGATGGATCACCCCTGCAGGCAGCGAAACAAAGTCCTCCGTTAGCTGCCAGAGCCCTGGCAGTGGTGGCACTGTCAAATTGAGTACGTGGCACCTGAGGCTCCTCTGCCGATAGACTCCACCGGCAGCCAGGCAGGCGCGCCCCAGCGCTTCCACGATGCTCTCCAGAACGGATGGTGGCAGGCGGTGCAGATGGGAAGTGGGGGGGAGAATTTGATTAATAAAAGAAGCATTTCTTACTCCCCCGCTCTCCTCTCATTACTGGCATTTGAAAGCCAGGATTCACATCCCTTCTAAGCGCTGGTGCTGTGTACAGATGTGAAGCTGTGTCTCTCGGGAGTGCTTCCACCAGCAGAATTCAGATGGGAGGAAATGGGCTGGCGACACCCAGCAGACAATAATCTAGTGGAAAGTATCCTCTGCAGATGTGCTTCCTCTTCATCAGCACTTATTATCAACACGATTCCTTCCCTTCTGCCCCACACTAAAAAGGGACTGACATTTTATCTTGGGGTTTTTTTGTCTTTTTGTTTTTTTTGTTTTGTTTTTTGGGGTTTTTTTTTCCCACAGAAGGATGAAACAAATGAGTGAAAGGAAAGAAAGAAGTATCTGTTCTGGGTAGGACTGACACCCATGCAGAGAAAATGAATGAGGCTTCTGGGTGACACCAGTTCCACTGAAGCTTAGACCTGAGCTTTGCTTGGCAACATCTGTAGACCAACGTGGTCCTAAGGTTTTAACTGTGACATACCCTGTGCTGGTTTTCACCAGCGTAATAGAAGAGTAGAACATTTTTTTTTTTCATTCCAGATCTTCTCCCAGGTAGGCTTCGGTGCTCCTCTGGAGGTTACAGCAGCCTTGTGAACCGTTCCTTTTTAGCAAGGCACGGCTGGTGTGGGTCTGTCATCTTCTTGCCGCGTGGCGCCTTCACCGCAGTTGTGCTTTACTGGTCAGGCTGGGAGTTCCTTGGACACAGCATCTCTCTCCGTCCTGTCAGAGGGCAGCAGCACCCTCTTCATCAGCCCCTGAACTCATCCCGAGTGGTTGACCCATCAATTTGGGTGCTCAACCTGCTAGAGATGACCTTGTACTCGCAGCTGGGACCTGGAGTTTTGTGGTCAGCTCTCCCCACCAGCCCTGCTGTTGAGCCTTGGGGCTGCTTGTGCCTCTCAGCCTTCCAGAGGAGAGGACGTGACGCTGCAGTGGTGCAAAATATTTTGGGACCTTCTGGCGGACAGTGCAACAGGAGAGCTGGTGCCAGTGGAGGTAGGGCTGCCTGAAGCTGCAGCGTGATGGGCTGAAACTGTGAAGGAAAGCGGAGAATTGAAGATAATCAGCATTTCAGAGGTCCTGCAGCAGGAGACCTTAGTTTAGTAGAAATTCATGGTGCTAATCTTTGTAAACAGCTGTCCTTGAGAGCCTGTAAGAAAGGTCTACCCCGGCTGTAGGTGGTGCAAAAGGCAGAGGGACACTGATGGCTGAGACACCTGGGCCACCACAGAGCTCCTCACGAAACCACCGCCTTCCCCACAGAAAATGAGGTAGGAAAGCTTGTGGTTAGAAATGTTTCAAGCCAGGGGGATTATTTTGTTATTCTGTGTTTCATCGTTTCTAAGTGGGAGAAACATGTAGCTTCAGGGTGGTGGGGCGGGGAACCCAAACGAATACAGCTGACCATGCTTCAACGCATTGAAATCATACTTTGTTTCTTTTCAACCTAATCTGTGAGTCTTGGTTTTATTTTTTAATATTTTATTTTTTATGCAAAAACCTTTTTTTCTATGCTAATGTTTCAGGATGTGGCCTTTCTCCCCACAGTCTTGCATTTAGTGTATTTTTTGTCCGCGAAAAAAGTCTATTTTCCCCCATCCTAAAATCCCAAACACAATACATATTAGTTACATTAGTTTGAGTCCAGAGGTATTTTCTGATGGGTTTTTTTGGTAGTTTTTTTCTTTTTTAGTAGAGTCCGCATATTTTCAGGGAAAAACAACGGCAAAACATTCATTTTTAATAGGGATATCTTATATCTAAATGCTACATTGAAGAAACAGGTCCAGTGTGCTTTTATTTCACTGCATCTAATTTAATGTATTAAACCTTCTGAGCACTGGCTTTCATTTTAATGATGCTTTTTCTTTGTTTGATTCAGGCAGGATTACTGGATTCTTTTTTTGAGGGAACAACTGCAGAAAAGGGTTTCTTTCTGGAGCAGAATGAAAATGAAAATTTGAACGCCTTCTACCACCCTGGGAGTTCTGGAAAAATCTTAAAAAAACCCCAACCAACCAACCCCCAAACAAAACCACCATCAACAAAAATAGAGCTTGTTTCTGATTATAATAGTTTGTTTTGTTTTGTTTTCCACCCTGAAACAATACCAAGCTTCTGGTTGCCCAGACTTTTGGGGCAGTCCTCCTGTTTAGAATCACAGAATGGTTTGGGTGGGAAGGGACATCTTCAACCCGACCAGGCTGCTCAGAGCCCCGTCCAACCTGACCTGGAATGCTTCCAGGGATGGGGCATCTCCCACCTCTCTGGGCGGCCTGGGCCAGGGTCTCACCACCCTCAGCATAAAAAAATTTCTTCCTTATAGCTGGTCTTAATCTGTCTTCTTTTTGTTTAAAGCCATCACCCCTTGTCCTACTGCAATGGGCCCTGCCAGAAAGTTTGTCCCCGTATTTCTTATAAGCCCCCTGTAGGGACTGGCAGGGGCTGGCAGGTCTCCCCGGAGCCTTCTCTTCTCCAGGCTGAACCCCCCCAGCTCTCCCAGTATCCTCCCAGCAGAGGGGCTCCAGCCCTCCCAGCATCTCCGGGGCCTCCTCCGGCCCCGCTCCAACAGCTCCGTGTCCTCCTGCTGTTGGGACCCCCGGAGCTGGACCCAGGATTCCAGGGGGGGTCTCCCCCGAGCGGAGCAGAGGGGCAGAATCCCCCCCTCACCCCCTGCCCACGCTGTGGGGATGCAGCCCAGGAGGCGGGGGGGTTTCTGCACTACGGCATTGCTGGCTCATGGCCAGCTTAGAGATATGAGAACTGTCCCTGACTCCCAGGAGCTCCAGGAATGTGGGAAGGCCACAGGGATGCCCCATGAAGCTGGAGTGGTCATGGAGGGGAGTGAAGGGACAGTCTTGCTCCAGCTCAGGGAGGCCGGAAACCCTCGGGGTGCTGCCCCCACTCCTTGCTGGGGGAGGCTGGGCTTTAAGAGGATGCACCCCCAGGCTCTGGGTTCATATCCTGAGTCGTTTGCCAAGGATTTTCCCTCCCGTGCAGTCGGCTGAGAGCTGCTGTTTGCTGTTTGCTGTTTGGCTTCTGGGCCACGTCTCACTTCACACAGGCCAGCAGACACGAAGCTCGCGCTGCTGGGATCCCGTTTCGAGAGTATGCCAGACAGGAAAGCTGGATTTTCTTTTCCAGGCTGCCTTTGTCCTCCTCTAAATCGCTTCACTCCTCATCCGCCCCGGTGTGAGGCATTTAGGTGGATATTTCTACCCAAGACCAAGCAGCTGAGCTGATCCCTGGCAAGCGGATCTCTGCCCTCACCTCCCTGTAATCCCTGTGTCTGAGGAATATGCAACTGGGTGACCTGGAAGTGAAGGAGTTTGCATCCATCCCGCGGTGCCAAGGAGTTCTCTCCTTAGTATCAATATTTCCCTACTTCTCGCGCTGCTCTGTACAAAACAAAACAACAAAAAAAAATGAGCCAAGCTGCTTGATTTTGCAATCTCCATAGATGTTGGAGGCAGAGACGGCAACAGAATAAAGATATCCTGTTCAGAGGAAATAAATAAGATGTTGATTGGCAAGCTAAATCCTCCACAGTGTTGCTGCCCGTATGACTGGAATCCCAAATGAGCCAAACTGCAACATGTTTTATGCTGTTTCTGCACTCCAAATGCATTTTTCAATCTATTTCCCTAAGCCTGCAGGACCACTGTCTCAAATTCCACTTCTCATTTCTCCACTTGGACAGAAACACTAAAACACGAGCTCTTACTTGGCAACAGCACCTTTCATTTCATTTCTCAGATTTCTAAGCACATCGGAAGGGTTAGCGTGTGTTAACAGAGCCATTGTCATGAGATAATGGCCTGCTATTAGAGCATCTTTTTTTTCTTCTTCTTCTTCTGATGGCCGTGGGCATTTTCCTGTGATGTGAGAAACGATGTCTTGCAGTTCCCGGACGTATTATGGGATCAGCCTTGTCACACAGCCCAATCGGTTCTGTGATCTCTCTTTTGAGAGAGAAAGGAGAAAAACGTTCCCCTGGGACGTTGTGTGCCAGCATGGCAAAATCAGGCCAGGGAAGAGGGAATAGCTGACCCCAGGTTGAATAAACCCTGAGCCTCAGGAGCAGCAGCGCCAAGAAGGGTGTTCTGCAGGAGCAGGTGGGGACGTCTGCCATGGAGTCACCCTCTACCTTCAAATTTCCTCAAGGATAATGGAGCTACTCGTGCTCCTCTGCACAGCCAGGGGAGATGGAGAGCATCAGCCTAAGCAGATAAATGTTGAGGTCAAAGTCTACGGATTTATCAACTCCGGTTACAGCCTCCACTTGCCTCTCCTTAAGGAAATAAAGCAGCTCAAGTGACCTGGAAATATTAAGTCTGGGAGAAGCAGGCAGGTACAGCAAGACAGGGGAGTGGGAAGGAGGAGTGTGGACAACAGAAGTCGGGACAAGGGAAGGTGATAGGACAAGAGGAAATGGCCTCAAGTTGTGCCAGGGGAGGTTTAGGTTGGATATTAGGAAAAACTTCTTTATGGAAAGGGTTCTCAAGCCTTGGAACAGGCTGCCCAGGGAGGTGGTGGAATTGCCGTCCCTGGAGGTATTTAAAAGCCGGGCAGACGTGGTGCTGAGGGACATGGGTTAGGGGTGGTTTTGGCAGTGTAGGTTATGGTTGGACTCGATGATCTTGAAGGTCTCTTCCAACCCAAGTGATTCTATGATTCTATCATTTTAAGAGTCCTGTCGGCCTGGCGGTGCTCAGGGGATTCGGGAGGCAGCGTGCGGATCACACTGGGACCAGGGAATAAGCAGCCTCCTGGAGCCCCGCGTTATCCACGGCGGCCGTTGTTGATTCCTTGTTTGGCGCCACACACCCTGCGGAGGGGCTTAGTTATTTATTTCACTTTTTTTTTTCCTTTGATGCAAAGGTTAAACAAATCAAACATTACTGATTCAGTGCAAATGACAGAAGGCTAAGTGGTGTTGTCTTTAATTACTGTCAGTGTCAAGGAGAACAGGCAGGTAGTGGTGTGGGGGTGTGGGGCTGGTGGTGGACCGGGGCGGGGGTGGTGGTGGCAGGTCGTCATTTCTATTCGGATGGGGACATCTAGTGACCACGGCGACATATTGCAAGGATTGAGCATCCCGGCGCCGTGTGAGGGAGGTGCAAAGCCCAGCCTATAGCCCCCTCGCCCTCCTGGAGAGCAGCTTTTGCTCTGCTGGTAGTGCTCCCCCCACCTGCCCCCCCCTGCTCCTCCAGCGGGGCATCCTTCAGAGGGTATTCCCAGGGCAGAAAGCTCTGTAAGCCCGACTCTGCTGCCCCCCAAATGACCGTGGGGTTTTGTATCGGGGTCCCGTGCATCTTGGCATGCTGTAGGGCTTCCCAAAACCAAGTCACCGCCATGGGTTCCTTACATCCAGTAGGGTGGGGCAGAGGATGTCCCCTGTGAGCAGAGCCTGGCACAAGCCTTGGCTCCTCTGGGCACTCAGGCGTGCACGTGGTGGCGAGGGATAGCCCTGTGTGCCGGGGGTCTGTGTTGTGCGAGCCTGCACCGAACGTGCCAGGGTGTAACACAGAATCAGAGAATCACTTGGGTTGGAAGAGACCTTCAAGATCATCGAGTCCAACAATAAACTTATGCCAAAACCACCCCTAACCCATGTCCCTCAGCACCACGTCTGCCCGGCTTTTAAATACCTCCAGGGACGGCGATTCCACCACCTCCCTGGGCAGCCTGTTCCAAGGCTTGAGAACCCTTTTGGTAAAGAAGTTTTTCCTTAATATCCAACCTAAACCTCGACGGACTGGGGTCCTCGTGCTGCCAGTTCCATTCACAAGGGACTGGGCAATGGCTGCTCAAAGTCCCTCCACACCTCTGGATCCATCCCATGGTGTCACCAAACTGTCTCCTGCTCTGCATCTCCCTCATCCAGAGCTGTTTCTTCATTCAGTGAACAGCCAAGCCTGTGGGTGGTCACCTGGAGCCAGGTTTCCTGCAGGACAAGCCACCTGCCCATGTGCACATGGTGTGGTGGCCTTTGATCCCACCAGCTGCTCTACTAAGGGGGCATCTCCACCCCATCCCTGCTGTAGCTGTTGTCCCAAATGTCCTCTGCTCAGGAAAACTTTCCTGAAGAGAACAAGCATAGCTGTTTGGTTTTTATTCATGCTCCAACAGCCTCATCCAGGCCAGGAAGCTGTACGCATTTTAAAGCAACGATCCTTTGCCTCTCACATCTACCACACTCCCTCTTACCCACCCAGCCGGCTGCCTCCCCATTTTCCGAGCATCCAGTGCCCTGAGGTTTTCCAGGATGGGCTGGCGATATGGAGAAACTGAAGTTTTTGATAAAAAATGTGGCCCAGTATGATCCTACAGAGTGTGAGGGTGTAACCCAGACCTGCCCTTCTGGGAAGAGCACCCGGGTCTCTGAGCCTGGTCACTTGGAGTGGCCGGTGTGGTGAGAGGAGAAGCATCCCCGTCCCCTTGGCACACCCTGGTGACCAGGAAGGCACAGACTGGATCCTGTTTCAGGAGAATTCCTACCAGCCTTCACACCCCATCCCAGCGCCGCACTTGGGGTCTGCGCCGGGTTGTCTCAGATGGTCCATTTTAAGCAGACAGACTTTTGTTGGCTTAATGCAGTCTTGTGTCACCCTTCCCTCCCCCTAACTCTAGTTTTGGGGACAGACCCCTGAGACACGAAAAAAACCCATTTTTCTGTCACTACCTTCTCTCTGTAAGTTTTTCTCACTTTGTTCAGTTGTTACTAAAAGAAAATGACCTCTGGGTTTAAGAAGTTGCCATTGCTCTCCTACATGCTGAAGAGATTGCACTTCAGTTCCAAATACACTTCCATTTCTACTATTGTATCTCTCTTCCCACATTTATGTCTACCTTAAATTTTCTTTTCCCCGTACACCTGCTGCTATCAAGATCTCCTACATATATATATATATTTGAAATTAATCTTTTATTTCCCAAAGTAGCCCTTGCTATCAGCTCTAGCAGTAGCGCCAGTAATTACTTTCTTCCTATTAGCTGGTGAGACACCGTGGCTAATTTGTGGATACACTGATAAAAACCAGAAGTGTCAGGTGATTACACTGAAGTTTGACTGGATGAAAGGTCAGAAAGTGGCTTCCCCCATGTAGGTGGTTTATTAACTTTATGCCTTTATGAAAGGCCTAGCAACAGAGTCCCTGGGACTCCGTAGAGCCCTGGCACACAACAATCCTACCAGCTCCCTGTTACCACCAACCCAACCCGTGCCAGGTTGTGCTGTGGTGCAAAGTCCCTGTTTCCAGCTGATGGATGGCTGTGGAGAAGCTGCCTTTTCCCACTGCCTGCACCCACCGTATCTGGGGTGTCTTCCCTTGCTGCACCCCCTTCTAAGGCAGCTCTTTCTAAGCTGGCTATAGTACGACCCTGCAGTGATCCGTGCTGTAAAGTTGAGCTCCGAGCATAGGAACAGGTTTTTACCCTTCTTTCTCTCTGAACTTGGACTTTCTTATTAGGAAAAGGCCCTGCCGGTTCGGGACAGGGCTGTGCAGAGCGATAGCAGGGACTGGAGGCAGTCTGTAGTGACCCCGGAGATGTGGCTTCCATCGCAGGCTGTGCCAAGACCTGACGTCTGCCGATTGCGGATGGGTCTCCATCACCCAGGATGGAGAAGCAGAGATGTGTGAGTGTGCTCAGTGGTGCAGGAAGTAACGCACCATTGCTCAGCTGGAAAATTACCTATGGCCCTTCAACTGCCTTAGGATAGCCCTGGGGAGCAAGGGCTCTCCATCCCTACCCATCCCTACGGCACCTCGTACCACGCCTAAAGCACCTTATGCTGCCACCTGTGTCCTTAGGGTTCACTTTCTCTATCCAGAGGAGAGGGATAGCAATCTGCTCTCCACCAAAGAATGTGGCACTACCTGAGGACAGATAACTGCAGTATTTGTTGTTATCGCTGCTCTAATCTACACAGTATACAGTAGTGGGAATTGTCCACAGAACGGTAAAATACCGCAACAACTGTAAAACTCACAAAAACAGTTCCTGCCATGATTAGTGATTAAAAAATAAATAAATCCCAATGACTAGCTGAAGCAGAAAGCCACTTACAATTTATTGCCAGAGCTCTGATCCTTAGCAAGTTCATCATGAAAGGCATTACACAGGGTAGTGTATCCTGGCTCGTTGAAGCCTCCTCCCAAGTTGAACATAAAATGACAGATAATAATTTGTACAACAAAAATTTACTAGCAACTTAAACTGTCTGCTCATTGAATTACCTCAGAGGACAAAGAGAGAGGAAGCTCGCTGCTTTTCACAAGGAACAGTAAATTCATTCAACCTGAGACAGGTTTCACTGCCTGATGTTGCTTGGAGAAAAATCATAATAATAACTGGTCTGCTACCTACTCATTCATTAGCAGCAATTACACTGTATTAGTGTTACAAATTGCTATTGAAAGATGTTACCAAGCTAGAAGCCCTCAGTTTAATTGAAAACACTTTTTTATTTGATTGCTAATGGCCCTGTGTTATAATACCAGTGACCTGCATGAGGAAATTGCTTCCCCAGGGGCATCTTGTTGGCAAAGGAGCTCTGCTGGAAGACAGAGCTTCCTCCTGCCTTTGGGAGCAGTGGAGACTTCAGTCTTTGGGGGGCACGCTCAGCACCCAAGGGGAGGTAAGCAAAAAGCGGTCACGGATTTTTTTCCATATCAAAAGGGTAGCATTTTATAAATTATTTTGCCAAAAGATCTAGAGGAACTTGGGACTTGGTGGCAACGTGTTTGGAAGGACTGGTTATATGTAAGATGCAGCAGCAAAGAGAGGGAGAAGAAGATCCATGTCTGCAGAAGGATCCTTTTACAATCTCCAGCAAGAAGGCTTTCACTATGAGCCCATCACTCCACAACTTGGGACATATAAGTGGTTTTTTCCACTGTGTGCAGCATCTTTTATTTCCAAGATAAGCATGTAATTAGCTGAGAGAAAATGCAAAGAGAGGCTCATCTAGTAGGCTTCCATCTTGCTGCCGTTGGCGATCCATTAATGAAGTCTAATTACAATGTCAAAAGCCTATGTTCTAGCCCAGTAACTAATTGACTTTGGAGATGCAAGAGCTCTTTTGTTGTTTTAAGCCAGGAGAAGCAAGAAGGGAGGAAAAATAATTGTTAATTAGTTTAGTTCTGCTTTATGTGTACCACAAAACAAAATATTAGTTACAGAAGCAATTCTATGCCTGATAATCTTGGCCCTCCTGTCATTGCAGAGCACTGGAAAAGCATTCATTTCTGTTTACACCTGCAATTTATTTATGCCCCACTCCTCTATTGTGTTCATTGAGGAGGATTTCACTGTGTGAAGTAGGCCTGGTGATGCCAAAAGGCAAGCTGGGATTGAGGTTTCCAATGAGTAAGGACCATAGTATAAAGAAATGTGAAGGTTGCTACTTGACTGTGGCCAGTTCTGGGATCCCCAGTTTAAGAAGGACAGGGAACTACTGGAGAGGGGACAGCGAAGGGCAACGAAGATGATGAGGAAGTTGGAACATCTTTCTTATGAGGAAAGGCGGAGGGAGTTGGGTCTTTTTAGTCTGGAGAAGAGCAGGCTGAGGGGGGATCTCATCAATGCTTACAAATACTTAAAGGGAATGTGCCAGGAGGAGGGGGCCAGGCTTTTTTCAGTGGTGCCCAGGGACAGGACAAGAGGTAACAGGCACAAACTTGACCATAGGAAGTTCTATCTGAACATGAGGAAGAACTTCTTTCCTTTGAGAGTGGCAGAGCACTGGCACAGGCTGCCCAGAGAAGTGGTGGAGTCTCCTTCTCTGGAGACATTCCCAACCCACCTGGACGCCATCCTGTGCCACCTGCTCTGGGTGACCCTGCTCCGGCAGGGGGTTGGACTGGATGATCTTCAGAGGTCCCTTCCAAACTCTAACATTCTATGATTCTATGATTAGATGGATGGGTGGATGGATGGGTGGACAGATGGACGGACAGATAAACTCCAGAAAAGATAGCTAGGCGAAGACAGATATAATTCTATAAAAATTAAAAACAAGAGCTGCTATGTCTCCACGTAGGGGCATTTCCTTGCAGCAGCCAGCAGTATTGCTCAGAAACAAGCAACTTGGTGATTTAGGGAGGCTCCTAGGTCCTTCCTCAAGGTGGCTTGCAGAGGTTTGAAGGAGCAATGCTTGGGATAGAAGGCCTTCACATCCCAATTTGAACCACTGGCCCCTAGGCATGGTCCTACCTGGATCAACCTCCCTACAAAGGGCTGGGTATTGTTTTGCTCCCCAGATACATGAAAAGCATTGAGTTTTACGGAAGTTGTTGGATTAAACTGGCAATGGGCAAGGTAGGCTGAACAGACGCAATTTTTTGTGGAGGTGAAGATCCAGCCCTCACTTTACATGAATTTATCCCGTTAGCGGGAAAAGTCAGGCAAAATGGTCAAAGTGCAGAATGACAATAGTAGTATCTTATCATGTAGACATTTCCATTGGTGCCATGACAGGAATTCAAATCAAATCCATCTTTTAGTTCCTGAGACTTAAATTTTACCTTCAAGACATTTAAAGAATAAGTAGACATATAAGAAAATTAACTATAGGAGCTCATTTCCATGATTGGCAAACTGATTTTAGCTGAAAAAAAAAAAGAAAAATGATGCTATCATCATTTTATCAGGTGGAAATGAATAGCCTCGATCAGCAGTTAGATCGAAGAGACACAGAAAAAAATGGAAAAGGATAAAAACAGAGTAAAGAATAAAAAGTCCAGAAATATGTCAGGGAGCCTGGACATTACACTAAACCACATGTTCCATGAAGACCAGATGAGTACTAGGCCGTGTGAACATGACAGAAACAGTAACTTTACTGTTTATAGAAAAAAAAGTTCTGTTTTTGTTGAAACTGTGTGTCGCAAGACAACAATTTCAACATAGCAGAGTCTCATCTCATTTCTGAGACTAATAAATGAGGCTCCCAGCTACACCCATGGCTTCATCCTCACCTCACCAGCTGAGATCAGCCTGACAAGCAGTGAGTTTTCCAGCCCTTGAGCCGTGGTTTGAGTGGATCCCTCTGCATTTCTCAAAGCCCAGTTGCTTGCTGGATTTTCCTCTGGCCAGGAATTGCTGTTATCTCTCTTCCTGGCTTTGTCATGGTAAAAAAAACCCCTCTGACTCATCCCTGGGCATATGGTGCTGGAAGGATTTTTGAGCCCAGTCCATTACTCAGTGAAGCCAAGTAGGGGACACAGTGAAAATTGCGAAATATTTCAATCATCTTTGATGTTTTCTGGGCTATACTTGAAGACTGGTTTCAAACAGGAAGAGACAACAGGATCAACAACTCATTAAGCTACAGTGAAAAGATGAAACATAGGCTTGTTTGATCAACTGCTGGACCTCCAGGTCTTCTCATCTGCAGCCATTATGGATCCATTATTCCTGACTCAAGGAGATGAACCATTACAGTCCTATTACAATCCTCCGTATTTTCACACCCACCTCCTGGATTGCTACTCACTTGTTTCCCCACCAGTCCTTTCCATAGCTTGTTTGTATAATGCTGTGAGTACAGCATCGTAGAATCACAGAATCATTTGAGTTGGAAGGGAGCTTTCAAGACCATCTCATCCAGCCCCCTGCCGTGAGCAAGATCAACTAGATCAGCTTGCTCAACGCCCCGTCAAACCTGACCTTGAGTGTTTCCAGGGATGGGGCATCTGCCACCTCTCTGGGCAACCTGGTCCAGGGTCTCATCACCCCCATTGTAAAAAATTTCTTCCTTAGATCTAGGCTGAATGTACCCTCTTTTGGTTTAAAGCCATTAGCCCTTGTCCTATCGCAACCGGCCCTGCTAAAAAGTAAAAATGTAAAAAAACCTAAAAACTAAAAAAGTAAAATGTGATTCAGCAGAAAGGTGAGATTCTGCACTGGATCAGGAGCTCAGCCTCTGCTAGTCCTTGATAAAAAGAGAAGTTGAGAACCAGAGCATAGAGAAGCTCCTTCGCTTCTGCTTTCTGAGGAGGTTTTTCTTCCCCCATTGTAAATATATTATCTTTAAGATGGAAAGTGATCTTTTTCCTGTTTATGTGGAATCACTTTCCGTCTTAAAGATGGCAGTAGAGGCAACTCGCTTGCCCCAGGTGAGGGGTTTAAAAGTTAGTTGCATAAGTCTAAAGGAGTCATTATAATCTATAAAGAGAAATAGGCTCAGGTGCTGCTTTGTTGCACTGAAATGTGCACATTAGATAATCCTGACAAGTGTGCCCTGTGGTATCTATTTCTATTGAGAAACAAATCTAACTTGTGAAGCTCAATCTTAGATGTCTGGATTTTATACGTGTAAAATTGGATGACAGAAATCTTATCCCTAGAAGGAGATAAGAAGGAGTTGGTAGAGGTTACTCTGGAGTCTGGGGCATACAAGATTTGACTGAGGATGAGGTTTTGCTATCAAGAACTGACTGTAGTCCTTGAGCTAAAGCTTGGAAATGTGTTGTCTCATTCCTGCAAGTCCAAGAGTATAACAAATGATTTTTATTGTAAAAGAAGCCTTTTGTTTTGAGAGAAGGGTCTCAGTTTCTCTATGGACCTGTTTCTTCTCTTGCATTGAAATAAGAAGTTGTGACATGAGATGGAGGCTTTCCTACCCACTAACAAGGCTATAGAGAGGTGGCATTGTCAGGCAACTACATCAAAGCTTGCGCAACGAAATAAGCTAAATTCACTCTAAAAATTTTCAGCGAACTTTTAATATTCACCCAAAACACTTCTGCTATGGTGACATTTCTGTTTAGGCCAAGTTATTCTGAAAAGCTTTTCACATAGTCTTCAGTATAAATATTTTGATACAAAAAATAAAAATAAAAAAACCCCTCCAAACCCAACCCCTTGTGCTCACATTCAACGGTGCATCATTGTGCCATGAATAAACATGGCCTCTTCGCTCCACACCCAGCCAGACTACAGCTGTAGGAGACAGGCAGCATCAGATACTTCCAGCCCACATTGCTTTTTTTGTCTTGCCAGTGCTGGGAATCCAGGAACAGAAGAGTCTGAAGGGTGTTGAGATGAACTTACTGGCTTTGAAGGTGCTTAGAGGTGTGGGATGAGGAAGGAGCTTGTGAGCCTCTGGTCGCTGCAGTGATGAAGGCACCGCTTCCATCGGCAGCAGCTCCAGCAGCAGTTCCCCGTGTTTGAGGTGCTGATGAGGTCTCATCCTGTAGCTTTGAGGGCGTGAAGAGCTGAGGAGCAGGGACACATCTCCTGGGGCTGGTGCTACCAGTGCTGCCTGGCCTTATCCAGAGCCACAGCTGCTGGCTCATTGCACATTGTCAGGACTGACCCAGAACAGGTCTAGCTCAGGTGCAGGTTCACTGAGGCATCGGCAGAGCATTTGCTGGCTAAGGGAAGCTGAGCTGTTTTTCTTTTTATATTGTACAGCAGCTATAGATAAACCGAACTACCAGCAGCATCCTATCCTATCTTGCCCGCAACACACACTCGGAGATCGTAAATGTGTTTCACCTACTCGCTGACAAACGTGTCATGCTTACAGTAATAAGCTGATCAGCGGCTTTGACATTTTACACTCAGCGTCCGCCTTGTTTTTAAGTCACTTTGACTTTTAAATTAAATTATCTCATGCATAGAAACAAAAGACGCAGAAGAACACAGCGAGGATTCACAGAACTCGTAATCAAGTACTTATTAACACACACATATATATATATTAAGCTTTAAATCAAAAAACAATCTTTCCAGTTTTTTGGTTTTTTTAATATATGCACTCTATACGATGCAACAAACATTAGCATGGTCTAGCTCTCAGTCACACACAGTGCTCTGCCCGTTATACAATGTCTGCTCTACTGTTATACTTCTTCCCTTTTAAACAAATGCAGGTAGACTAGACTCTTTAAAAAAAATACAAGCTGGCCGTAGCACTGTGGCTGAGCCGCCCTCCGTTATAAGTGAAGTAGTTCTGGTTTTGTTACATTAGGAAGGAGGGGAATAATGTTGCTCTGGGATTTAGATGATCTTGTTCTCCAGGGCTTCGATCCTTTTTGCCACAGCTTCCAGTGAGCGAGAGTTAAGGGGAAAAAAATGACAGTGCACATAAGTGATTCATTGCTCAAGTCCTCCCTGGGCTTGCAAGGACAGGTAAGGAATGGAGCTACCTTGCTGGGAGCAGGTAGCAGAGGAATCATCTGCTCTGGCATTTCCAGAACTGCTCAGGTTGATGAACTTCTATTGAAGGTAGAAAATGTTCATACACATACTCACGTGCACTTATAAAGTTACTATGAAAGGAAGAAGGAAAAAGCGTGAGAATGATTGGAGTGTGTTTTGAGCGCTTGACAGAGAATTCCTGACCTTGAGCAGTGTGGGTTGTGTGAACAGTGGAGCAGAGTGCTTTTCTTAGAGTTACAGAGTGTGTCGCAATTTTCTGCTCTTTTCACTAATTGCTTTTCATGATGTGCCTGGGAGCAGCAACCCACTGGGTGAGAACTACTGATTTACTCTGACCTTTTGCATAACGTAAGTCATGGATTTCACTCAATTTGAGTTAAAGAGTAGAAAATATACTGTGCGACTGACATACCAAAGCACAGAAATGTGTGAATAAATTGCTTTTAAAGTTATATTCTCTCCTTATTCTCAGTAATGAAACGTCTCCCTAGCCCTGTGTGAACCACCCCAAGGTTTCACTAATTTGTCTCCCACGTGAAGTTTGAATCTTATTCACACTTTTTTTCTAATTTTTCTTATTTCTCTTTCAACCACTTATTTATGGTCTTTATGCAATTATGACCGGACCCAGCACGGCAGAATGCAATCCCACAAACTCCGTTCAGGTGAGATCCACCTCACCTCGCTGGGGATGCTTGCAGTGAGCAGTTACATGAAAGTTAGTCTCTCACAGCTGAGGTTTAGCCAGCTAGGAGAAATTGGACCTATCCCTCTGACTATTGGATCTATCCATCTGACGGTATCCAGGCCAACAACTATACCGTCAGAGGTGGTTTGCTGTAGAAGACCCTCGTTCCCTACAGTGCTATGGGTGAATTTAGAAAGCCAACTCAGATGTTCGTGTTGTGGACATTTACTGTCAGTAAAAAGAATTCCATCCATGGAGCTTTAATGACTGAGGGAACCAGCTGCATGTGTTCACCAGTGGTTTCATCTGCTCACAGTCCAGTGTCACCCACTGCTGCTCTCAGCCCTCACATTCTGGCCTGCTTCACAGCACCTGCAGCTTGCAGAGATGGCAGCATCATCCCATGCACGGATCATGCTTCCACACTGGCCACATTGGCTCATTTAAGCTTGTTTGTAAAAACCGACCTAGGTCTTGGTGCCTACAGCTCATTGCTGCATTACAACGGTTTGATGTATTCTACTTTGGGTCTATTATTTTTGATCTACTTATTCTGTGTCAGCCCAGTAGGTATGCACTCTGGTGCAGGAACTCTTCTTGTTACACACATTCATAATCCAAGTGCCTTGTTTCCCACCTTCCTGAACACCTACCCAACCTCCTTCCCCTACAAGTAGACTTCCCCCACTGGCCCCTCCAGAAAGCACAACGCAACCCACTGAGTTCTGAACAGAAACAGCTTCCGAAGGATATATTTCTGCTGCAATGAATTTATGAGGTCTTCTACTTTTGTCTGGAACTTCACAATAGATTTACATTCACATGGGTCTTCCTCTGTGGGTCAGAATATCAAGAAAATGAGTTAAGTGGCACCAAAAAAACATAAAAAAGGATTAAATCAAAATCACTGAGACAAGTAAAACAAAGGAATTCTTATTTTCTTCATCACAAATATGAAGGAAATCAAAAAAGCATTCCTCCTAATTGTCTGAGTGATTACTTCTGGCTTTAACTTCAGGTGACTAGAGATCAGGCTCTGCGAAAAACACCCTCTTTCCTGGATTTCCAAGTGTCCTGAAAACCTGCTGAGTTCTACTACTGATGGTTAAAATTTGCCCCATAAATTTGAATCTGACCAAGTACAGTGCTCAAAACAATTTCTGTTTCACAGTTTTCTTCCCAATAATATTACCATGGTGGGTCCAACCCTTATTTTATGAAATAAAAATTGGAGGCGCTGTTTACCATCTGAGAGTCAAGACTTGTTTGAGCTTTGCTTCAGCACTCCATTTCTTGAGCAGGCAGAGAAATGTGCATTAATCAGTTGGCTAATCTATGCCAATAATTTCCATGTGTTCTTCAAGAAAAATTAACTTAAACTGGGATAGGAGCAAAAGAAGGTACTGAGATGACTGGGAAAAGAAAGGAGATGTTTACAAGACCACACTGAGTCAGCTCAACTGCCTAGCACATGGAGTAAATAGGAGAAAGCCTTTTTAAGGGAAAGGACATCACTTGCACAAAACCATGACAGGATTAAACCAGTCATGAGTAAACTAAAGCTGGATATTAAGAGAAGATTCTAGCCATCTGTTGATAAATACAAGCTGGCACTGGAAATCAAACAAATGCAAATATTCCTTTCCTTTCCTTTCTTTTTTTTTTTTTTTTAACTGAAATGTTAAGATATTTACCAAAGTTGATTTTTTTTTGCAAACAAGTACTTTTTCCGAAACTTATTTTTACTTTTTTTTTTGAATGCTGAAGTCTAAATGTATTTGCTTTCTTGAAAGATATTTAAATAGAATATGTTGGGGGTTTTCATATAGCTTGCATCATCTTGTTCTTGGGTCGACTCCTGCTTTTTAAAGTAGCCACGGCAAAGAGAGTATCTTGCAATCCTGGCTACCAGGCTCTGCAGATACAGGACCCTGGAGGGTGTTGTCCCTCTCAGACTTCCCCGGGAGGAAAGGAAGGTCCCATCTTTAGGAATTAGGAGAACAAGGCACTTGCCCAGCATAACCCAGGACATCTGTAAGGATGCAAGGAAGGGAATCTGATTTTCCTGAGTCAAGGCCCCTAACTTCCTGAGTAGTTTTTCTCTCGAATACACAATCAGGGAGAAAAAACCAGATGAGTCACCTACTGCTGACTGACTAATATTTATATGGATATCTGTTGGTTTTGGCACAAATAATGTTAGAAATTGCAAAGAAAGGGAAAAAGGAGATTAACACTTGGCAATGTGTATTATTTCATTCAGTTGAGGCTATAGAGTATTTCTGCCTGCCATGAGAGCAGTGGAGGAGCACCATGTGGGGCCGCGGGTCACTCAAGAGCAGATCTACACACTTTTTGGGAAGTAGAGCTGAGCTTGGCAGAGCTCTTGTGGGAACTAAAGGAGCAGGTTTGCACCCATCAGAGCTGTGGGCAACGTGTCTTGTTGGGAACTGGAAGAAAACGTTTGCCTAGCAGGATAAAGAAGCCTCAGCACCTGGACTTGATAAGAGAGTGCCAGGTTCCTGATGAGCCTGGCAGTGTAGCTGTCAGAACTGCTGTGAGATATTCAATGTCTTAAATGAAGCCTGAGTGTTTGGGATTGACTATGGTCAGCCTGATCAAACAGATGCATTGCAAAGGGCCAATATTTCATGAGAGGCATATGATTCCTTCAAAACAAAAACCTAAAATAACTGCAATAGTTATTTTAAAATAATGTTTAGACTCCTGTTATTTATAGGCCAAAATTCTTCACATTTTATGTTATTCTTTACCTCTTCTTGTCATGTCTGGGTCCCGTTCAGTCCTCACTCAGCCTTTGCTTCACCAGGCTGTCCAAATGTGACCAACTTGGCATTTATGTTGCCCAAATTTCCACACCTACAAGCCATGCTTATTTTAACCTGAATTGTGTCACCCCTGTGGTGCCTGTTAGACTGTAGAACCACCAGCAGCTAAGGAGCTTCAACTCAGATGTCCAGTTTTGTGATGATCTTCAAATTAAGCCAAATAAATCAACCCTTAGCTTCTCTTTTAAGAGTAACTCTTCTCATGTCACTTTTGGCTATTCTCAGGAGCTAGTACAGCTGTGAATTCATCGTTACTGAAAAGGAAGGTAGTGAAAGGAAAGAAGGGTGGAGGAAAAGGGAAGGAGAATGCAGTTTGTGAGAGGAGGAGATGGCTGAGGTGCAGGGGTGGCTGTCATTCAGCTGACCACCCAAAATGTTGATGTCTCATGATCCTTCCAAGTACTCTGCAAACTCGATATACTGAGAACAGAGAGCTCTTTGTAACATCCATCTGAAGGGGTGTTTTTGTCCTTCTGCTTCCAGCCTTCAAATTCTGTGATTAAACCCTCCCCTCTCCCCAGCCCCCAACTCTTACCAATGCAGATTTTCATTTGCAGCTTCTTCCCGATCTTGCTGATGGTTCTGAAGTCGGCTGTGTAGAAGTAGTGCTCGGCTACTGGCTCTGAAGCGATTTCCCTCAGCTCATCCTCAACGGCGTTGCCAACTCCCACAGCAAACATCCTGAAGCCTGCAAGTGATGGGAGCCCGTCAGCTGGACAGCCATGGAGCATCTTGCTGCTCTGGTACCAATCCCCGTCAGTTCGTACACCCTTGCTGACCTTCTGGAGCCCCAGCCTCTACAGATATTAACCGGGAAATTAACCCCCTTACCCTCTACTTATTTCTAGACTTATTTCAACCACGTCAAGCAGGGTTACAAAATATTTTTGCAGGCACAGTCTTACTAGAATGATCCAGAAAATGACCACCATTCCCACGAGGGCAATGTTTTGGAGATAGAAGAAAGGACAGATAATCATAACGCCCTGACAAGATCATGGATCCAGCTAATAGGGAAGTAATAATACAGCAAAAGGAAACAGTGGAAGTTTTCAAAATAGCCTGCGGCCACCATTAATCAGGCTACGTAGTGGCAAAGTCCCCTGTGTGATGGAGACCTGTGGTTCAGCAAAACTGTAGCTGAATCTCTTTCTAAAATTGCAACTCATATAGTCTGTCAAGAGCAACCCACCCTGTGAGTTAAGAACATGTCCAGGTACTATACTTTACTGCCAAGAAATTGATGGGCCACCTCTGGCTTAAACCTCTTTCTATTGAACTCAACCACAGTTTTCCCATTGACTTGAGCGGTGATACTAGTCAACCCCTGGTTTGAAGTATTTGTCTCTGCTTGTCCATGTCTAGACACTGGTAATGCTTTTCTCTCCTCCGCTTTTTGCCTTGTCTTTCTGCCTCTGGATGTGTCCAATATTTGGTTGGTTTTTTTTTTTTTTTCAATGTTCAGCTCAAAGAACAAGTTTGGAGTCTATTTACAAGCATCTTGTTTATCCCACTGAAATCACTTATGAGCAGATGTTGGAGATTTCTGTGTAAGAACAAGAGAGGAGGAAGAAACAAGGACTAAAGTTTTAAAGAATAAATTCTACTGATGCGGTTTATAAGGAATTTTTGTGTTCTAAGAGCTGAACAACTGCCTAACATGTCAACTTGCTTTGTAAACATCAGCTTTTTGTGAGCATGTACCTGACCTTTATTATTATGTGCTAGACCTTAGTCCCATCTAGTGGCCGAGATGGAAGTTAAAAGGAGGTAAAGAATTTAGCAATTCATGAGGGTATTCACATGGGCTGCATCCATTTAACACAGAGATGTCAGGAGACTGGGAACTTGTTCAGCAGGTCAGCAAAGGGGCAGATCTCAAGATATTTGTATTTCACAATGTTTAGACATATAAATATATCAATATGTAGCCACTGTGTGCTTTTAATATTCCAGTAGAAGCTGAAGAAAATTTCTCATTAGTGTGTCTGGGTGTGTCTGGGATGTAGACAGGGAGTCCACAGTAAATCCCTTAATCTGTGTTTCTGCTTTGTTTATTGCTTTATTTCTTTTTTTTTTTTTTTTTTTCCCCCCTTTCCCAGGCTTTAAGGCTGATACAGCCAAGCCACACTTGGCCCTACAAGTCCCATTACTCTCCAAGGGGCTCTCCGGTGGTTGTCTTTGCCTCACCATTGAGTCCCACTGATGCCAACCTGACTTCCATTACCAACAGCAGACAAATCCTCAGCTTCTCCCTGTGGTTTCCTTCACATTTGTGTGAAGCATGCTAGACCAGTGTGCATCCCATACCAAATGTGTGAAACTCCATCCCGCCCAGCAGAGAGACCTCCATCAGACTTAGATCAAAGACACAGACGGGCCATGGGAACAAAACCATCTGCTGGCGAACCAAGTTTCATCTGGCCCCCAGCCAGAGTCGCTCCAAGTTCTTTATGAGAGTGCAAGGACAGTCAGGGAACATCTCAACAAAGTCACCCTATAGTAACCTGTTTCTACCTTAGGTAAGAGATAACTCCAGGAAAAGAGTTATACCTAGGTTCATACTAGATGCAGTACCTGGTCCGAGGGATAACCAAGCCACTGAGAATTCAGGAGACCTACCTAAGTCTTTGGCTTTCTTAGCAGCATCAGTGATGTAATCTTGTGATCGTCCATCAGTGAAGACTATGCCCACCTTGGGGACCCCAGGCCTAGCTCCATTGATGATGGAAAAAGAACTGTCAATAAGGTATTTCAGAGCTTGGCCTGTCATCGTTCCTTTCTCCATGTAGGCCATTTTCTTCACCGCTGCTTTGATGTCCTTCTTGTTCTTGAACTGCCCCAGTGGAAACTCCTGTCTGACAGAACTGGAGTACTGAACCAGGCCAACCTGGGCCTGTTTCTCTGACACCTCCAGCGAGTCCACAATTTGGTTAATGAATTTCTTCACCAGCTCAAAGTTCTCAGGCCGCACGCTCTTGGAGCCATCAATCAGGAAAACGAGATCCAGGGCAGATCCTGACCCACCACTGCAAGCTGAAGTAAAATATGAGAAGAGGGAGAAAGAAGACAGCAGCTAAAACCCCATTTAATTAAGTAGGAAAATATAACCCTAGTTTCACTTTATCACTAATGAAATAGATTTAATCAATCGATACTCAAGACTGTTTCACACTGACGTTTTCAAAATACTTCCTGCTGATAAATGCAAGGTTTCCTTTTCTGCCTTTTCTAAACAGAACAAGTCTCAATCCTATCCCCACCACACCACTGCAGGTCACAGCTCGGCTCAGTGCAAATGAAAACCATTACGTACCGCTGCAGGTCTTCCCATCGCTGTTGAGCGTGAAGCCCTCTTTACAAGCACACTTGTACGCTCCTGGGGTGCTGACACAGATCTGCTCGCAGTCGTGGTCTCCAGTGGCACACAGGTCTGACACCACTGTAAGCGAAGGTGTGGAACAAAGTCAGAGCTCATGGAAGGCCTTGTCCACCCAGAGCTTGCTTGGCCCATCCATAAAGCATGATATTTGTCCTATACACTCAGTGAAAACTAAAGTCACTCTACAGCAGGACAGAGCAGCAGAGGTCGTTGCTTTTGGATAGTGACTGAGATAGATGAGGCGAGGAGAAATTTTGACAAGTCTCCTGTCTCCAAGGCGTGGCCAGGACTAGAAATAGTCTCCATACCAAGGGCAAAAACCATCTGTTGGTTGAGCGTATCACAATACACTTCACTCTCCAAAGCTACTGGATGAGATTTGGTTTCCAACCTACCATCTGGGCTGGCCAATATCCGTTTTTTCCAGCTATGTAGTACAATTATGATTAGTGACTTCAGCCACATGTGCAGTTGTCTTTTCTGGATGGGGTTCATGTGCAAGCATACTTGTAATGCACTTCAGAGCTACCCTCTCATGTGGAGCTTTCAGATTTGCTCTCCACAAACATTTCTGCCTGCTGATCTCAACCTGGATCTGACTCCTGAAATACTGAGCAAACAGAAGCTGAATTGCTGCAGTCTGAGCCAGCAGCGTTCAGTGACTGACAACAGTCACAGCTACAGCGACGACGATGGAAAACAAACTCCAAAGTAAACAGATCTGGTTGAAGCGATTCGTTTACAAACACCAGAGAAAGCTGCGCAGAAAACCCAACATTTCTGGTTCTATCATAATGATGGGAGGTGGCACAAAGTCTTCCAAATTTCAGGGGCTTCTATTCATTATTTCAACTTATTTGTGTTCTGCTCTGCCTATATTTTGTACGGTTTCTGGCCTTCCCCATTCACATGTACGCATATTGTGCCAACACTGGTAGATCTTACCAGCAGATACGTAGCTCGTATAATTAGGAATACTACCAACGATGCAGATGGCTGGAACACTGGGCTCTCAGGTTGAGTTCTCTGAAGCCTACAGCAATCTTATTAGTCTAACTAGTGGCTGGGTCACCAAGGGTCTCCCTTTTTCCCACGTGTTTGTTGACCTTTATGGGAAACATCTCGGACAGTGCTGCACGGTTCTTCCTGCTGTCAGTACCCACAAACCGTGCTTTGCAGTAGCAGGTGGTGGTTGGGTACATCTCCAAGGACGGTTTTGTGCAGCTGCTTGCATGGCACGATAACGGCCCGCTTGGCAGTTAATGCGGTGCTATTCTCTGTTAGCTATAATAATCCTTAGCACAGCGCTTCCCTTGGATGCTTCTCTGAGGGTTTTTACCATGGGGAGAACTTTGTCGTCTGCGTGTTATGAATTTGAAAAGCAAGGCACAGAAAAAGCATTTTTTTTCTCTTTATCTTTTTGAATGACACCAATGCCAGAACTTCAGAACACATTGTCAGGCCTCTCTGTCTCTGGCTGACTCCTGACTCCAGGCAGCCAACACAAACTCCCACAAATATTCATGGCCTGGATCCCACTTTCTCAAATTTTGCCTTTATCCCCATTCAGTATGAAGCATTTGTTCCCCTCTTTCATGAGCTTCTGGTGCAGTGACACCTGATTATAATACATGACTCGCTTTATATTCAAAACTTTCATCCTTCTTACAGAGGAGGAAATTTTCCTTGACAAAAAGCTGCTCACCCCCATCATTTTCTGCCTGAAAGTCGAATCGTGAAATTTTACACCTCTTGAAGAAATTGGTCTCGGAGAGTTTTACAGGTCCATTCGTGTAGATGTGTTTGCAATGCCTTGCCATAGGCACTGCGGTGTGTCACACCTTTTAAAAAGTGTTGCCACACGTCTATGCTTCGACGGGATGGGCGTGCGAACCCCCCCGGCCTCGCTTGCTGACACATAAAATGGGTACTTATGGACCACCTCCTCCAGTCTTGTGGGTACATTTGAAAGTAATGAAGCTTTCTCACTCCATTCACCACTTTGTGTGGAGTGAATATGTGTTTGTAGGACAGTCAGGCTCTTTTTATATACTGTGCAGAAAGGCATTAGATACTGCACCAGCCAGGAGAGTTTCCTGCCTCATAAGTCTTGCAAAAACAACGGCAGAGTCAGGCAAAGGCGGTTCGGCCTCTAGCAGGGAAGTGAAACCGTCCCTTGCTAACTGGGAATTCAGAAGACAATACTGGTGAGGGAAATCACAAGCCAAATTCTCAGAACTGCCCAGATAGGCTTAAACATAAGGACAATGGTTTTAGCTCATGTTTTCTAGGTTCTTTTTCAATGCCTCAAGGAGTACATGGGTCATGTTTACAAACTCTTCTGTGCCACTGAAGTCTGGAGGCTTCTTTATCTGAAACCTGAAATTCCCTAAACAAAACCTGAAATTCTTGAAAGTCAGCTTCAAAGAGCGTCTGTCTTCCACACTGCTTCACGCTCCTGCAGACCCAAGTCCTTGGAACACAGAAGCAGATGGATGAAAACTGATCACAGATACAACTTTCATGTGAAAATCTTGCTGGCAACCACTGGCAGCTCTTGGCTAGGAACCCCGGGGTTGTGGCAAGGACTTACCGCAGAAAGCTTCTTGAAACTTGTGGGTCAGCTTCTCTATAACACTGTAGCTCTCCACATAGTCCACATGATCGTCCAGGGGCTGGCTGGCAATCTGCCGCAGCGTGTGCATGTCCACCCGGCCAACCCCGATGGCAAAGATCTCAATGCCAGCTGCCCTGGCCCTTGCTGCCACATCCTGCACTCCATCCTGGGGACGTCCGTCGGTCACAACAATCGCCACCTGCGCAGAGGAGGGCAGAGACAAGGTGTAATCTTGAATGGGCATTAATATCACTGTTGCTTGAGGAACAGCCTGGGTTAGTAGAGAAGATCTCATATTTTCTAAAACTAAAGAAAAAGGAAACCCCACCGCCTCCTCCCCTTCTTCCCATTTCTCCTGAGATCACACAAGACATTCTTTTATGTGGGGTTTGTTTCCTTCTGAGCTGGAAAGGTTAAACTGCCAGGGACCTGACTGATTTAATTAAAGGACAACTGGTGCATCTTGCCCCTAAGGAAACTAAAGTAAAGGTTGTGTTCTTCATAGGCAAACTAATGCTCACGCCAAACTCTAACTATCTCCTTCATGAACCCCCAGATGACACTAAGGACAACTGACTCAGTATAGGACTTTAAAGAATCTCAGGAAATGTCAAGGAAACATCGTGAGGTGAAGACTTTTCCTCATTTTATAGACGGAGAAGCTGAAGCAGAGAGAGGAAGAGATGTGTGTCAGAGCCTGCCATGATTTCTCATTCCCTGTTCCACAATAAATGGCAGAGGTGAAATCCTAACCCTATTGACATCAGCATTAAAAAGACAGCTGGTTTAAGTGGGAACTGGATTTCACCCTGGAACAGATGTAGCCCTGAACCAGTGGAAAGCCTCCAAGAGGCCTGCTCCTGTTGCTAGAGGGTTCACTTTCTTCTTCATTTTTCCTCTGCTAAGTGGTATTGTCACAAAACCTTCAATTTTGTTCTTTGCCAGTTCATCTGCTCCTGCCACTTTTCCTTACAACTGTTTTATTGTGACACCACTGTCAACTCCAAAATGACTGATTGGGATGTAATGCAGTATGGAGAAATATAATCAGCAGGAACAGGTGAGCTGCTAAGAAGAAAACTTCGTATCACAGGCAAATACCCTCAGTAATACAGAAAATAAAGAAGCATCAAATGAAAAAGGCAGAAAAAAACCTATTTGGCAGTAACAGTGAGTTTGAATGAGCTATCATCTGGTCATTAAGGCAGTATTTGCTCTTTTCCTCTATACCATATATGCTCTCCATCTTTCTGAAGATAAAATCAGAGCCACCAGCTGCTCAGTCAGGACAGTGTGATGGGCTGGTTTACACCCTCGGGTATAAAAAAATCATCTTGGGTAAGGTCAGGAGTGGGTTTTCCTGCCCCGTGTGTCCAAGGGACTGTGGCCATGCAGATGAAGTGGCTCCACCCCCTCTGCCCACCCTTCAGTTGAGGGATGGCTGAACGCTGCAGTCAACCCCCCGAGTAATTCTGCAACACCAAACTCATCAACTGCCCCGTTCAGAGCTTTCCTTCTGTACAAAAGATGGGTGAACCTGGAAAAATACAGAGCTTTTCATAGAATCATAGAATCACTTGGGTTGGAAGAGACCTTCCAGATCATCGAGTTCAACCATAAACCTCTGCCTAAACCACCCCTAACCCATGTCCCTCAGCACCACGTCTGCCCGGCTTTTAAATACCTCCAGGGACGGCGATTCCACCACCTCCCTGGGCAGCCTGTTCCAAGGCTTGAGAACCCTTTCCGTAAAGAAGTTTTCCCTAATATCCAACCTAACCCTCCCCTGGCACAACTTGAGGCCATTTCCTCTTGTTCAACCTGAACCTCTTTCTTTTCAATCTGGGGAAGGTCTGCAAGTTTCTCTACACTTCCGAGGGGCTGCAAAATGAAAAAGTCCTGGTGACATCAGGATTCTGTAACTGGCTGCTTCCAAGGGAAAAAAAAAAAATGCATGCAGAATAAGAAGTGTCACCTGTGTCAGACATTAGGGTGTGTTGTAAAGGAGAAGCAACAGGAAAAGAAAAGATTGACCAAAAGGAGCACTGGGGTTGTTTGTGGAGCAGCAGCCAAGCCAAGGAGCAACGCCAGCCATGCAATGGAGCTTTCTGCCAGGAGAGAGAGCCCTCGACTCGGCCGCCCGGCAGCTCTGCTTTCTGCATGCACACAGCAGCTAAGGGATGGGGGCTGCCAATTAGAGCTTATCAAAAGCCAACCTGTCAGGAAACAAGAAGTAGGTTCTGCAAGCAACACCCCCCTATGAACAGGTTTCTGTCAGTAGCTGCGTATCTTTCTCTCATGTTTGTCAGAAGACGGAGGTGCGGCGTGTCCTCCTGGCATTTCTCTGTCTAAATAAAGCGATTCTCCAAGTTTAATCAGTTTCTTTGGTTCTTCACATCAAGGTGGCATCTTCGCAGAGGCCTGAGCCCCACATAGGACCCAGGAGGTGTCTGGTAGCAGCACCCACATCTGGATCTGACAGGGAAGATCTTCATAATGGATCTGCGCGACAATCTACTATAGAGCACTCAAAATTCATGTTACTTTCTGACCTGCTGTTGGATAAAACAAAGCTTCTGGGTGCAAAGAATCTGGTTCAGACATCAGGGATTAATCAGTGAACCCATGGTTAAAATAAATGTGACTGAGTCAGACCTGCCAGGGAACCTGTTTGTGACCATGGCCAGGACCAGGTGCTTACAGAAAGAGTGGAAGAAATAGAACAAGTATAAAGTAATCTTGGTATTATATGTAGTTATCTTGATAATCAGGAAATCCTGATTTTTTTCCTAGGATTCCCCCTCTAGACATTTGCCCTCCCTTGCCAGCCTGAGGCATTGAATTCCAGCGTGAAAAACACAACATCCCTTTTGTTTTAAATCTAGCTCCAAACTATTTGCAAGGCACAGGATCTGTGTAATTCTCTGTGTTATGACCTTGTCTCATTTAAAAAGCTGAGAGTCCTGCTATGTGCCTTGTTTGGTAAAGAGGAGGAGACAGGTTGGAGGAAAGGAGCAACCACCGCAGCCTGGAGAGGCTGACGCTGCTCTGCTGCCGAGGGCTTGTGCTGGACTCCGCAGGTAGCCATGTGAGAAGAATTAAGAAAGGCTGAACGCTTTTGCTGTCTCAAATAGCTGAACAGGATCTCCAGCTTTGCCCTAAGGAAACTCTTAAACTTTTGCTTTTCAAGGTCAAAAACTTTTACTCACTTTAAACACCTCCTTTCATTTTCCTGCAAATTCCTAACTTTCGGGATCCTTCTTGTGTCACTTCTGTCATACAGAATTCCCCCATGTTCTCATGACACGATTTATTCATGGTTAACTAAGACGCCAGAGTATTCACGGGCTTCCCTAGGTATTTTTGTTTCGGGGTTGTCATGTGTAGGCAATCCGGCGGCTAATGAGGTACGGTGTATCATTATGCGGTGTATAACATGAATATTGTAACAGCACCGAAAGGGGAATTGGGCAGAAAGTTGAATAAGCCCTTGATTTTCTCAGCAATTTGACAATCTGTTTGTTGTTCCTCCTAAAGAAAGATAAAAGTAATTGGGCACCCCTGGAGTTTTTAGTAAAGGTATAAACAGACTTTACTCTGAGCTCCTAAAGAAACAAATAGTGCTTTTCCCCATCCTGGGGTGACATTTGCCGCACACAGTACAGCAAGACCGAACAATCGTGTGATGCTTTGACCAGTGTCCCACACAGCTGACAATCATAGCACAGATTTTCACAAGGTCTTGCTGGACTTCTCCTGTGTGAAGGAGCAAGAACCGTGCCCAATGTTTCTGGAAGCTTCACCTCCCTAAATTACTGTATGACCTATTCATCCTCTGGGGCAGATGATGGGGTCACCCTGAGCAGCGTGAGGGTCACATAAGGGAAAAGTTTGCTGGATGCCAAGGCATCATGGAAAAAAAGCAAAAAACAACCAGGGAACCAAGGAATGTGAATGGTTGTGGAGTCTCCCAACCTTGGAGGTATTCCAAAGCCATCTGGACATGGTCCTGGGTAACCAACTCTAGGTGGCCCTGCTTGAGCAGGGAGTGTTGGTCAATATGACCTCCAGAGGTGCCTTCCAACCCCAACCTTTCTGTGATTCCATCTCTTCAACCAGATCCAAAGTGGAAGGAAGGAGGGTAAAACCCATAGTGATTTTTTTTTCTTCTTTTTTAATGTGTAAGATAAATCCTTAAAAAGACCACTACTCTTATTCTGCTTTTTCAGATGTCCAGGAAATAAGGTAGACAAAGCAACTTCAGCGTTCTTTGTACCGCTGTCCACAGAAACGTTGATGCTTTAGCCATGCTACTGCAGTAAGTCGCTAAATAAATTAATTTTCTTTTGAAGTGCTCAGATATTTAAATTAAAGGCTTTTTTGGTGTATCAGTGGGGCATAGCAGCTCTTATGCCAATTGAGATGACAGGAAACCACAAGGATTGCAAGAGCGTGTTGGGTGAGTTGTCTGGCAGCCCAGCTGCAGAGTAGACACAAGCAGGAAAACAGTGCACAAGGAAAGGGGTTACTTAAATGGTGTGGAAGAGATTAGTTAGGTAAAGATCCAGGCATTTTCATAGACAGCTCAGTGGAAACGTCTCTTCAATCTACAGTAATGGTCAATGCTGCGTGTAAGGTGTCAGCCTGTATTAACAAAAAAAAAAAAGAGACTAATACTGAAAATATTGTATAAATCAGGACTGTGTCCCAGTCCTGACCTAAACATGGTCACCTCGCCTTAGAATAGGCATGGGGGAGTTAGATAAGGACAGGAGAAGATATAGAAATATGGTGAGCTTTCTGAGGGGCATGAATGGATTGCGTAGTGGTCCTAGGGGAAAGATTTGTTCCATTTGAAAGGTAAACAATAAGAAATCCAGTGAAGTCAATGGGAGCTGCCTTCATGCAACAAGACTGGATGTTAGACACCTCCTTTAGGATCCTTCATTCACAGCCCAGGCACACTCTGGGTGCAATGACTGGCCGTAGGTTTCCCGTTTCTTGATTTCCCCTGTCTGTTGGGTGAGGACATCTGCCCAGCTGAGAGACTGAGGGCTCTGGGGGTGTTGCTGGAGCTGGGTCAGGGCTGTGCTCAGTGTGAGATCACTGGTGCCATGGAGGGCACTGGAATTACTCTTGCAGCAATGAGCTCCTCATGTGGAAGATGGCAGATAAACAGTCTTAACTCCCTTTGCTGTTTCTCTGCCACCCTCTTCCGCTCGCAGGTCAAATGTCAAAAAGAGAACAGCTTCAGCCACCTTGGTGCCCCTGACGGCTTTTCCCCGACAAGTATATCTTCTGTACGGATGAGGGTAGAAGGGATGGAGTCTGGGGAAGAGCTACTTTGGCTTGTCAGGTCTTAATGGCAAATTAGCAACTGCCTGAGATGTGCAGCCACGCAGCAACGCCCAGCTTTTGGAAAGAAAACTTTGTACGCTGACTGGCACCCTTCCTGCACCCTTATCCATCTGTAAAGGTGCTCAACAGCTTTGAATGGAAGTCTGATGACGTGGGACATGGAAATGAATGCTATAATCCTTCCCTTAGTGAGAGCTGAGGAGAGGAGCAGCATCCACCCCCTTTCTTGATTGCTACTACATTTACTGTTCCCTAGTGGGCAGCTACTGCTGACACTGTAGGAGACAGGACATCTGAACCTCTCTCCTGCTTGGAGTTTCTGGCACTTCTGGACATTGGAGCAACAATTAAGGGAGTGAGATGAGAAATAAGCTTTTTGCAAGGGTGCACTGAAAGCAGTGAAAAGTAAATGTCTCTTACCTACCACTACTCAAGAGCTGAAATGTTTCTGTGGTCTGGCATTTGAACTGTTGGGATTTTTTTGTGTTTTCTTTTTTTATTAAACGATTTTTTGCATTTCAATCAGACTAAAAAATTCTGAAAAGCAGAAATAGATATTATCATCCAGATAATTCTTTTTTTGGTTTCAGTTCATCTGTCTGGTTTTGTGCTAAACAATACTCAACCAAAACAAACATTCCCCATTCCTTTTTTGCTGCTGGACAGAAAGGCACTGTTTCTGTGTGGCTACGGATGAACCTGCTTAGAGGAGAACTGCTGCTCCCCCTCTGCTCACGTTTTTCCACCATGGGGTGCTCTGGCCAGGTTGAGATGGCAGAAGGGCTCTGCTGGACACCCAGTAGAGGGTTCCACTAGCTCCCCTGGAGCGGTTTCACTGGAGGAAACATCTCCTTCCCAGGCACCATCTGAAACAGCTCTTCAGTGAAGTCATCCGTGGAGAAACTGGGCAGCCTTGAGCTGTCTGAGAGAAAGAATCTTTTCCAAAGCCTTTTGAGAGCAGTGGGAGCAGGCAGCGTGGATCGCTGCTGCTGCCTCTCCTGAGACCCTGCGACAGACTGACTGCTGCTGGGAAAGTGAGGAAAAGCAAAACTCATCTTTGCAGCAACAGGCTGTTGCTTAAACCTCCAGAAAGTAGCAGATTTGAGCTAAAGAGTGGATCTGCACATTCTCTTTGAATTAATTCATTCAAATGAATGAGAACTATTAGTCTTGCACCTAATTTCAAAGCCTTTTACTAAAAAATAATTATAATAACAACATAATCTTAATGATGTCTTGACATTTTGCAATGATTTCTTTCAGTAAACCTCAGAGAATTTGACAAACAAACCCAACGTCACTCCTTTTGAATAAAAAACATTGCAATTAGGTCTTGGAGTTCCCCTGCAAGAGCTGGGCCATTAGAATTTACACCAGGTGATTCCTAAGCTTGAGTAATGATGTGACCATGATGGCTCATAAGTAAAGCTTCTCTTTCTGGACCTGATTGCCAATAAGACTTAGTGGAAGTTTCTTGGAGTGTAATTTTTCTCCTATTACCACTCCTGGTTTTCTTCCCATTGCGTCAAACCAGATTTAGGCTAAGGATATGAGAATTTTCCCTGCTGTAAATCCCACAATAAAAGACCATATGAGGATGAATTAATTCATATTTGCAAGTTGCTTAATAGTTCAACAAAGTGAGGGGCACACAAGGCTCCCTCAGCTTTACCTAGATCATCCTTGTACGTGACAGCTTCATTTTTAGGGCTGTCTTGTGAATTCTAGATTGGCAGAGCATTCAGGCTGCTGATATTTTGGAGTTGGCAGATCTTTACCACTGCCCATTTTTCACTTTTCAGTATTATTTTTGACTTGCCATCCCTGGGCATCTTTTCCATGTTCTGCTCTGCCTTCCCTAGAGCATTACTAGCAGGGAGAGAAGTGGAAAGTGACTGGTGTTCCAAAAATGTTGTAATTGGGAGATAAATCCCGGCTTCCTCGCTCCAACAGCTGGGCTTTTGTCCAGTTCGTGGAAAGCTCTAACTGCTTGCTAACGTTTTTGCTTATTTTTTCTGGTCCAGTCTCATCGTAGAGAGCCAGTGCAGTTGGCACAGGACCCAAGGGCTTAGGAAGTGTGTTCATGTTGTTTAGCTAAAACACGTATTGTGAAGAATATACATTCTCCACAGGTTCAGAAGAGAGTTTTCCTTATGACGGTCACTGGGCTCGGGTTTCATTTTGTTTATGGTCAAATCCAGAGAGAATGAATGAGGTGTCCAGGGAATAATTTTTTTAAGACTGAGCTTCCTGGACAGGGAATGTGTGCCAGGAGAAGCAATGCCCATTGCAACCACATGTAGAATTAAACTGACCCTATACCACAGCCTTGAATGCTATATGGTCAGTAAAGTCTGTGTACCTGAAGAGAACACCCAGAACAGAAAACATGTCCATCAGCCAGACTCCAAAAAACTGGAAGAGCGACGGAGGACACTGAAACAGCCCTTTGCTTTATATCTGCAGATGAAAGGGGCCATTTCAAAGGAAACTTTCAGAAGATTGCCTCGCTTTTTACTATGATGGGTTCTTAAGCTTCTTTGTTACAGCATTTTGGGGAAGATGAGCATTGTTAATCCTAGTATGTTCCCACCTAGCAAACCTGCCTGAGAGCATCTTCTCACGGCAGGACATTGTTGCAGGCATATTAGAAGCAGGGAGCCACGTCCCAAAGGACAGACACTCCAGGCAGAGCTGGTGAAGCTGGATTAAATTTACTTTGATAACTTCTCGCCAGCTCTGCCCAAAAGGAAGATGAGTTTGGCTTTCAAGAAGAGTTGGGAGGTTACCACCTGCCAGAGGTTTGCCACCTTTGACAATTAACCCTCACTTGTCCCCACACACTCAAAACAAGAGGAAAATCACCTTTCCTCCTCTGATTTTCCCAACCCCTCCGTGAGCCACATGAAAGAAGGAGCATCCAAGAAATGGATAATTTGCTTACCTTATTAAAATTGGGAGACCTCACCCTGGCCCCTTCTGAGTCACTAAAAGCCCGGCTAATGGCAAACTGGATAGCCAGACCAGTCATAGTCCCAGTGGAGAGTGGCTCTATCCTCCGGACCGCTTGCAGGAGCCCAGCTTTGGTTTGGTAGGTCTTGAGGGAGAACTCATTCTTGACGGAACTGGCATAATTAATCACACCCACCCGGGTGGAGTTGGGACCCACATCCAGCCCCTCGATCACCTGGGACACGAAGATTTTGACTTTCTCAAACTCCTGCGGGCGCACGCTTCGAGAGCTGTCGATGATGAACACCAAGTCGGTGGGTTTGGTTCTGCACAAGGTGCCTGGAAAGGATAAGGAGGGAGGAGGAAAAGAAAAGAAGGAGAGAAGTGTGTATTAGGAGGGAGAGGATAGTCTTCTTAGAGCAGCAGCTGAGGCTAGAGGACCTGCAAGCTGCAATCCTTTCTCTACCTGCCTCAGAGAGGCCCAGTGGGACCACTTCAATCTAATAGTTCTAAATGTTCTTTTTCCTTTTGTAGGAAAGCGTCTGTAAAAAAGCGCAGTTACTGGTTGACAACATGTACTTCTGAAGGAGTGAGCTGATGAGATACCAGCGCTGCACTCACGGGAGCAGGTTGCCCACTTGTCACCCCAGGCTATTGCTAATGTCTACATGAAACTTAATTCACTTACAGGGGGAGGGATAAAGCTGTGGGCTGAAGCCTGTGCGTGCACTTCTGCATCAAAAACAGTCTCAAAAGGAGTTGTCGCGTTTCGGACATGGATAAGCAAGCCACATGGATATTAATTAACGAGATTGTACCTTCGTCATGCATGACCAGAAGCAGGCATGTAATTCAGCAGTTCAGTTTCAGTCATGAATCGAGATAGCCAGATTAACTAACCAGCATAACATGAACCACTCTTGTGTTTTTCAGCAAGTGGCACTAATAATGAAATACTGTAACACAGCAAAGACCGGCGCTGTTTTATTTCTGTGAGCTGCTGAGGGAGAATACAGTAGAGAGATGTAGAACCACACAATTGATAGTTAATCTCCACAACCCCACAGTAAGACATGAATATCCACTGTAAAAAGTAAATGGTATAAACAGAAAACATTAACAATGCAAAGAGCTGAGTGATTTTAAAAAAAATTTCTCATTTTCGTGCTGTTTTCCATCCTAATTTTCAACTGTGGCAAAACGTAAAAAGGACGGATATTTTTTATGATATTCTAAATGAATTGTCCTATTTTCCCCAGCAGGTCTATAGCATTCTGTGCTCTTATTTTTTTTTTTTTTCTATCATTTAGCCTGTCTCTGTAGAGGTATCAAGTGCTCTGTTAATATTTGATTTCCGTAGAGAGGGACGATATAGCTTTTATCATAAAGGAGATTTCTGCAGACAGATTTTTAAATGTGAGCTTTTGGGCCAACAAATCTGTTCCAAATTATGACATAAATATTATAGCTAGTCCTCAGTGTGAAATCTAATGGAGCTTTCAGTCTTTCAGACAGATGAAAATAAATACCTTGTGATACATCTATAAAGAATATAATCAGGTTTGTTTCCTGAGAGACGCCAATGCCGAATTTGGCCCTGGCTCCCAGAAAGGTCTCTAAAAGATGCTGTGTGTAGACGGGAAGCAGGCAGTGGTCACTTTGTCAGATGCTCTAGTTTCCACTAAAATGTAATCATAGAACCTTTTGCCATATGGGTGACTTTTGCTTTGCCTCCGTAATTTATTGCAGAAGAAGGAAAAACTCAGTTGGCGGTGCATCTACAGGACTGGGAAATCCCTTTACCAGGGGTTGGTTATGCTCATTTTACAGGTGAGAAATGAAGGTATAGAGAAAAGTTCAAATTATTGCAATCAGTTCCTCCAGAAATGGAGCGCCGATTCCCCTTTGCCGCTATAGCTAATGAATCATGTCTAGTTGTAGTGACAAACCAAGGAAGAAAAGTTTTTTTTTTTTCCCCTAGGAACAGTTGATCTAATAGAAGTTTTGAAGTTGTTTTTATTGGGGGTTTTGGGTTTGTTTTTTTTTGTTTGGGATTTTTTTTTGCATGGGAGCTCTGTGATTTTGTGCTAAATAACATTATTAACCTCTTTTTGGAAGAGTGAAGTATGTTTCAGGATATGAGGAGAAAAGAAGAGATATCAGATGGGAACTTTGGGATTTCAGACTCTCTGGTCACAGCCACTGTGCACATGTCAGGGTCTCCTGAACAGGCCTTGGTTATCGCTAGGAGGTGACAGTCAGGGATGCTTGCTCTGAGAGTCATCTTAACTTAGCATAGTTTAATTTGAAGTTGAATTAAATCAGAAATAAAATCCTTCTCTATTTTTAAAAATGTCCACACTTGAAGTTGTTCAGGAGTAGCTAAACTTTATGAACTGATTTAGCAGAAAATATATCTTGGAGCATCTTTGCTCTATCCATTAAAAGAATTGGAAACCTGCCTAGGAACTCAGAATTAAAGGTGTTTATTTTAGAAAGAGTGAGTGCTCACGGTAAGGCTGGATTGAATGACCGGTCTGTTTAGTTTCCTGACTTGAGTAGCGCTTGGTGGTTCTGCAGCAAAGATAACCTTTCCTTTCCAAATTGCTAAGGAGAAATCGGTCAGTATATCAGAAGCCTCCCCTTCACAACCGACAGCTAAAGCTGCAGTCAGTGTCACACCTATTTTACAACTGTCAGTCTGCCCAGGTGTATGCATTATGCAGCGTCATAAGATCATTCGAGCGTCTTTAAAACCCAGCAGCAATTTTTGCCTTGGCCACCTTTCCCGTGGTGAATTCCCCAGCTTGGCTGGAGCCCCCGGCAGCATCCCGCCCCTGCCAGAGGGGAGATGCTTCCTCGCCACTGGACCCTTTGTGCTCGCTACTCGCTGACACTAGCCTAAAGAGCAGCATCTCCCATCTGGCCGCTCTACACCCTGCTTGGAAAGACAAGCAGAGTAGGGTTTTGCTCAAGAATGGGCGAAGTAAAACCTAGGAAAGGCTCATCCTCAGCAACCTGACCCAGACCTTCCTGCTCGCTGAGGTTAACCAGAGCCCGGGGTGTCTGGCCAATACCTCCTTCAGCTCCTGGAAAAACCAGCCCTCTGCAGAACTGTGGGGAGGAGAAGCAGTTTCGGAAGGCAGAGAAGAGCCCTTCTCCTGCCTTGGCCTCCTCCAGCCAAAATCAGCCAGCCCCGAGGCTGTGCTGGGAGTTCGGGCTGCCCTGGTGCCACCTTTGCTGTGCCACCGTACAGACGTCCTGCTGTTTCTCTAAAGCAAAGTAACAGGCACCGGCAAACACATCTCCAGGTTTTGCCGCCTTGGGAAAATATTTGAGAAAGCTCCTTTGCTTCCCTGACTGATGCTGGGTATTTCTTCTTCCCTCATCTCTTTCCCAGCCCCGAAGCAGGCTGGTGGCGAGGAGGCAGAGGACTGACACCACGCATCCCGCCGCTGAGCTCCCTGCTTACCTCTCGGCTGCGGAGGTGCCCCACAAACCCCATAGCTCTGGAGGAGAAGCAGCAAAGAGAGCAGCGAGGCAGAGACAATCCCGTCCATGGCTGCGGAGGAGCTGGATGCAGAGTGGCAAGCAAGAGCCTTGGCCCAGAGGTATTAACCTGCCCTTCCTCGGGGAGGCATGGGGCCAGCCCCTGACACGTGTGAAGCGTTGGGGGGGCACCGAGGGGAGAGGGACAAGCGAGAAGGACTAGAAGAAAATATTGCACGAAGGTGGGGAGAGGGAGGATGTCCAGCCCTGCTGGCCCCGAGCGCCTCCACAATGGCTTCATTGCTGGGCGAAGGGGATGGGAAGCTATAAAGAGACCCGCAACGGCGTGGTATGTGGGGAATCTGGGACCGTAACAGTGGGACCAGTGAAACCAGCCCTGGGGAACTGGGGTTAACCTGTCAATCACCAGCTCCCATCTGCAAATCCCCGGGCTGTGCCACAGTAAGCAAACGGTCTGCGGTGTGTCAGGCTTGTGTCCTTCCTCTGGCAAAGCCCAGGGAGGGGGCGGTGGCGGGAGCGGGGAGACGGGAATAGGGTCACACAAATCATCTCTCAGTCCCTGCGTTTGCCAAGCACGGGGCTGGAAACCAGCCTGTGGGATCGGGGGGCTTCGCTTCCTTGGGTTAACTGGCAGGCAAAGGCTTGGTGGCAGGAGGAGGGGCGAGGAAGAGGAGAGCGAGGAGTGGGGAGGCAGGGGGAAAAGCGTGGGGGACAGAGCAAATTTCTTCCTGCGGGAAACAGTTACTTCTGTGTGAGGCTGTGCCCCCTGTGCAGGAGAGCAGGGAGGGAAAGGAAGAACTCGGTCGCCTAAACTAGATAAATAGACAAGAAACTCAGAATAGACAGACAGATTAGAAGTTTGATTTATTTTTTACAACGCAGCATTCGGGTCTGTACACACGAGGGAGATACAGCTCCTGCCACAAAAAGCCAATAATCTAAATCAGCAAATAAGACTGATGATGCTGTAAATGAGCAGAAATCCGATGTTTTCTTTATGGAAGAGCAGCAGGGAGATTTGGTACTGGAGTAAGATGAATTTAATGATGGGTTCTTCACAAAGCAGTGCATCTATTTTCTTTTTTTCAAACTACTGTATTACACTATTGTTAGTTGATTAAAGCTGTTCTCCTCTGATGGATTAGTCTTTGCTCACCTTTCCAGCCGCACACCCTTGGAGCACTCATCCATTTAATCTGCGTTGTGTTAGCGCGGTGCCATGGCAAACTACCTTTAATTCAAAGCCCAGTTTCTCTTCCCTTATCCAGAGTCACCCTTTACTCCAAAAGTGCTTCAAGAGAGACCGAGAGCTCCTGTGGAGAAAGGCTCTTTGATTAGGGAAAAAAGGACCTGTCCTTAGTGAAGTTGCCAGGCTATTCTTTACTCTTTCAACATTAAAAGTGTGAATTAAAATATTAAAAGATGGCTATATTCTCATGCAAAATCAGCATGGATTTGTCCCACTGCTATCTTCCCAGGTACACACCATCAATCACACGCTTTCCACCATCTCTGGAGCTAGCTGGAAATTTTTATCCAGAAGGAGCAAATACTCCAGATGCACTTTTTCTTTGCTGCCATTTCACCTCTTTCTGTCATTGAGGTCCTTTTCCAAGCTCGGTGGTATCTTATTTTGTTTGCTTCTTATTTCAGAGCCCCTGGGATTAAAAGGGCTACCATGCAGGATGTGAAAATTGCAGCTTATGATCGTGGAGTAGTATAGAAAACACATGCAGACCTTCACGTATACATGCGCCTGCACAAAGAGCCTGGTATAAAAACTCCATGTATAAGTGCTTATGCCTCTGAAGATGCATAAATATATCTGCATGTGACCATACATGCATACAAATGTAACTGCCTGTATGTGTTTATAGAATCATAGAATCACTTGGGTTGGAAGAGACCTCCAAGATCATCGAGTCCAACCATAAACCTATGCCAAAACCACCCCTAACCCATGTCCCTCAGCACCACGTCTACCTGTCTTTTAATATCTATGTGTGCACATACATGCAGACATATAGCTCCCATCCATGCATGCTTTTCATGGATGTGTTTATATATGCACAGATTTAGAAGAGTGCTAATACATAAAAATACTATTCACTGATATCTTTGTGTGCTCATATGCACATAGGTGTGTTTACCCCCCACACATGCAGGACAGATATGCCCATACGTTTACGGCGATTAGGGAACAAAGTGAAATAAAAGCATAAAATCCAGGAGATTTTACCTCCAGCCTTGTCTACGATGGGGTTTCTCCTGTCGCTGTGCCATGCATACAAGGATCTATTGGTGCAGACAGTACTTGCTTGCCATGAATAGGGATCATTCAGAGCCCTCCGTAAATGAAGTCTCTATGGCTGTTCTTGCTGAGGAAAATATAAAGTTTCTCTGTGTCATTTCGCTGTTAATTAGCAAAGAAAGATAAATACATTTCAGGTGAATATTTTCACTAGTAGAGGTTGTGGCACACAAGCAACATTAAAGCTTTCAAAATAAGGCGAGAGGCAAAGGTGTGCTGGCTACTATAGGTCTGCATTTATATCGCTGTAAAAGCAGTGTTTATTTTTAAAATATGAAACATAATTTTTCCCCAGGCCTCCGAAAATGAAAACACTGAGTTCAATATTTCAAGAGGAAAATATGCATTTAAAGCTCTTCCCGAGCCTGCTTGCAACGTAAGCAGACAAACTATTAACGGCTCATGCTGGCCCCAGCATGGCCCTGCCGTTCCGCAGAGCCGCTATGGCAGGTTTCACGCGTGCTGGTGCGAGGAAGGTCTGCCTCTCCCTCCAGCACATTCACATCTATGTCCCCTCACTAAAAAAGTGCTTATTTTAAACACCGGATCCCCTCTTTCCTCCCACCACTGGATGGCCAGCAGAAGATCCCGGTGCTACCTTGCTCCTGCTGAAATCAAATACTTCAGACTGCTGGGAAATTGTTGTATATAGCCAGGGAGTTTTTTCCCTCCCAGACAATGGTCCCATTGTGTTATTACCTGAGAGTGGATGGAGGAGAAAAGTCACGTAGATGAAGGCGATAGCAGAAGACAATGCCTGCACCAGTCGGGTTTTTTCTGACCTGGGTTTGCACCCTGGTCCCTTGCTCTCCACATGTCTGTCCGGATTATGACCATCGAGACTATCCTCAGGGTGGAGGTGACAAATACAATTTTCTGGAGAAATCTCCAACACATGATGGGATGATTTGCTCTGCTCCACCAGCGTTACGGGTAAAACCACTTTGCCAATGGCTGCAGCCTCCCTGCTCCCACTGGTGGGTGGGCAGAGGGGCTGGAGAGCTGGGGCCATCTTGTCGCTGGAGGGAGACCGTGGCTGGTGATGCCCGTTGTCGGCTGGCCCAGACGGATGAGCTTGGCTGCACGAAGCTTTTCTGCAGCGTCTGGATGTCACAGCGTGGGTGAGACACGTTTAACCACGTGGCAGCATGAAGCTCACCATCAGAGTGCTTAAACTGCTGGGAGACGTCAGCTGGAAAATAATAATATTTTAAGTGCTTAGCAGGGCTGGAAGAGCCTTTACACTGCCCTAACCACCACCACAGCCTAACTACAGCCAAAGCTTCTGCCTGCAGGTGAATGAGGCTGAATTAGACCAAAAAGCTTTCCAAAAGCAGTCAGATTCAGCAGGAGACTCCAGCGTGACAGTAGATACAGCTTCTCCTCCCCAACATGACCGATCAGGGAAGCATCAACCACTCATGACAGAGGACGAAGAGAGACATTTTCCTTTGGTGGCTGGTGCCTCGAAGCTCTGCGCGATGCCCCAAACCTAGTCATGGTTTGCTCGCTGTGCTGTATTCTTCTTCACAGCCACCCTTGTTTTTCTAACCACCTTTTCTTGGTTTGTAAAATCCCTGTGCTAAAATACCACCCTGCCGGATGCCTTCATTCTTTGGATTTTTAAACCTACCACCTTTGGGATGGGCCAGGAAAGAGGAATGCCCAGTTTAAAAATAAGTACTAAAAGTACTGAAAACCAAGCGCATACTCATACGGGCAGTATTACAGCTAAGAGGTGGTCTCATTTGTCATGACAAGCAAGTCTGATGGCATAAACTGTAGAAATGCAGATTGTTTATCACTATATGCATAAGATTTCACAGGAATGTAGATCAGATGAGAAAAGCCAAGAAAAATGACACGTTAATTTTCGATAGTGCAGACATGCTTTGTTTTGATTTGGCATTTTACTTTCCCCAATTGTTTCGCTCGAGTTTTATTTTAGAACAGTGTTTTAGTTTTATATGTACATATTTCCAATAAACGTACCATTATTGCATTTAATATTGTAGTATAAATTTCACACTGCAACAAACCAAAATGACAGATAAAATCAAAAAGAATCAGTCCCTAAAGTGCTTCCACGTAAACAACTCAGAACAATATGAAGGTTTTCTATGGAAAAAAAGGAAGTTGGACTTCATGGATCTCGAGACATTTCCAAACTTCCAATAGAGTTCAAGCAGAAGGCATTTAAAATATTGGATTTTTCTTTAAAACAAACAAAAAAGGCACAGTGTTTGCAGCCCTGGACCATAAATGGTTCTTAGGAGGGATCTGGAGATGTGGCAAAGTCACACTAGTTGAGATAGCAGAGCAAGAAGAGGGTTGGGAAGGGACAAGAGCCAAATCCTGAGTAATTTACTGTTGATTTTTATTTCCTTCTAAACAAACCTGTTAGCTGTAGTAAACACAGCTTTCTTGCCCTCCAGCCACCAGAAAAATCCAAGATTTAGCAAAATGCTCAGTAATTTTTTTTTCTCTTTTTCAGGATTCCTTTGATGTTCCCACATGAGCGTTTCTGAGCTGGATTCACAGCCTCCATTTTTCAAATACTCAGAGAAATGGTGACAGAAGCTGCCTTTTAGTCAAAGCTCCGATTGCTGTATTTTATCCCCACGGTGTTTCTATTTCGGTTTGTTACAGGGAGGGGAGGAGTCCCTCCCAGCCTGCTTCGTTACCAGAAAGGATATTTACTGCACCACCACTGTATTGTGAATGTGATATTTACAGCAGTGGGATCAGTGCGAAATATAAAACAAATAATGTGAAGGGTGAAAGGCTGGGGAGAAATGAATGGTTTTAAATGAAACCCTTTCGACAACCCAGGATCAAAAGAACTGCTGTTTATCCTTTAAGCTGCAAATGGCTGGCAAATATCCTTGTGCTCTGATGCTGTAAATAGTAAATGCTGTTTATGGCTACGCAATGTTTATGTATTTTATGGGTCACATTTATTTCAGAGGGATCGCTTTTTATTTGCCATGTTAAGCTTGCCCACATCCCTGCCCCAGGACCAAGTTGCCTCCTGGGCGCTATTCCTGGCTCTCCTGCTGACCACCTGCAAACCTTGGGCAGCTCATGTCTTCCCGCCGTGCCTTGACTTCTCCACCTTCATAGTGCCACCAACAGTGTTGGTCTGGCCTGGAAGTCCCTCAGGTTACATTTGTCCTACTAAACTGCGCGAATGAAACAGCAATACAAGCCTTGTCGTTTGTAGAGATGAAGGTTCCAGTCCTTTTTTCTCTAAGGCGAGTGAGCCAACATACCGGCAGCATCAAGGCAAACCGTACAAAGCCACCAGGGTAGGGAAAAGTAGTACTAAAGACTCGGATCATCCAACGGGAGGGACAGTTTTGTAAAGTAACTTCCACTAGCAGAAACACTACAAAAATCCTGTGGGCAGGCACAAGGATGAGAGAGATCTTCAGCTGGAGTCCATGGGGGGGATCTGGCCTGATGGATGAGCGCGCAGACGGAAAGCAAATGGCAGCAAAAGGATTTGGGCTGATGCATGACCACGCTGCCAATTTCTGTCATTCCGGGCCCACCACTGGGGACAGCAGTTGCAGCGGCTTTGTTTGACTGATACAAGTGAGTAATTATCTTAATGAACTGTCTGCAGGAAAGCTAAAGTAAAGCCTGTCTTTTTTACGATGTTTAATTTATGCAATTATAATGGGGCCTGTCCCAGGCTCTAAGGTCTGAATCCTGGAAGGTTTATAGGTGTCATTCAAATCAGCGGGAACCAAGGCAGCCAGAAAACCAAGAAGAGCAGCACGGTCCCCATGGTGCAGGATGGTCTGCAGTGACAGGCTCCTGGAGAAACGCCACACATCCATCACCCGGGATTCCCTCCTCTGTTCCAGGGCCAGTCAGCACATCAGCTTACGTCAGCTCGAGGAGATGCCAGGGAATGCTGCCAAGTTGCTGTCTTTGCCCTCTTCAAGGTCTATTTATACCCAGTCATGGACATCAGAACACCCTTGGGATAGCAGAGACCTTTCCCTCATAGCGGACCCTATGACTCAATCTGCCTGGTTTGGAGCACTGTTGTTCCTATTGCATTATGCATTATTTTTGCCAAGTTGCCAGCAGCTAGCTCCATCCTGTTTCCGGATGCCATTTCAAAGTCTAATAGAAGCCGGAACCAGAAAAATGCTTCCGATCTTCCCCGGGCTTTACTGATACTGTATTTTCTGCCAGCTTTAGTGCTGTTTAACCCTCCAGGAGGATTTTTAGAATCAGAAGTTTTACTGAGTTTCCATGTCAAAGAGTCTCTTATAACAAGGTGTAGCCTGGATTGCTGGAGCAACCTGTACTGGTTACCTTCACCAGAAAACAGTTCCCACCAGTGGAGAGGTTTATTGAATGTTTGGCTAAAAGGCTGTGAATGGTGTAACTGGGGTTTACAGCATTGTCTCACCGGGACCAGCCCAAGGCTGAGGGAAGGAGCCTCAAGGAGGGCTATCCTGTGTTGATAAAAAACCCAACTTCTGCAACGGCATAGAGCACAACTCCCTCTCACCCAGCCATGACCACCTGCAGGCAGTCTCTAGGGAGTTGCTTGGACCTGCTTTTCTTGCAGTCTCAGGTTAATGTATCTGGTTTTGAGAGCGGACTAGGATCACTCCCACTCTCCCTTCTCAAAGTGTGTCCATGGTATTGCATGACTTGTTTCGTTTTTCCTTCATACTTCAGTCTCCCCTTCTGTAGAATAGGGAGAACAGTGAAGCGTGTTTGGTTTTGCTTCTTTTTTTCAGAGCAGAGGGAGAGGCATGTCCCCTCCAACTGACGGCAATGGCCCGAGAATGTCTAGAGAAGAACAAGAAATTACACAAAGCACAAGTACTCAAAGCAACACACAGACACTCAAAGCAAAAAGCCCTTTTTCCACTGGAGGCTTTTGCTCTGGGTCATATTGTGGGAAAAACCAGGTAATCTAACAGACATCCCTAGAGTCCTGGAGCATCTCCACCTCCATGAGATGCTGCTGGTTGTAAAGGTGGTCAAAACCCTCTTACATATCTGTTCCGCCAGTGCTGAGATCATCAGCTCAATCTGTTCTTTACATCAAAGAATTGCTGCTCATTTCTCCTATGCCTTGGAAAAAAAGAGCAATGTGTGGAGCAGCATTAAGCATATTTGTGTGATTTGGTTCTCAGCCTGTATTGGAGAGACTCATATCAGTAAATCAGTTTAGAGAAGAAAAAACAGTATAACAGTAGCTTATTAAAAAGAGTCTTTTATCAGTCTCAAACCCAGCATTGATAGCGCCATCGTCTGACTGGCTAACAGGCTTGGGACAACTTGTGTTCAGTTTGTGTTGGCCAAATCATCTAACATTTCAGAAAACCAAAACCGCTTCCCGTCTCGAACTCAACCCCTGACCTGGCTGGAAACTCACAATAAATCTATACATTTTATCAGATTTCAGGGGGTTTTGAACCAGGCTTTCACGGGGAACTATTCTGAGCCCTGGGGAGAAAATACTGCATGAAGCAGAGGGATTTTCTGACTTGCTAAGAGCCACAAATCACCAGGTTCATTTAGAAGATCAGGTGTGTACCTGAAGACTCGACTCCTTATACACATGGAAAGAAACCCTGTCTCTGCAAGAGATGTGTTGAACGTACTTCAGCTGTATTACCAAAGTCAATTAAACCAAGAGGCTTAGGGAATGTTTAACCCTGCTGCAGTAACTAAATAGCCAAGAGCATTATTAATGGGAATTTAATTAGAGGTAGAATTTGAACAATTGAAAATGATGGAAAAGGATTTCTAACACAATTTAGTTGGATCACCCTCTTTTGGTTTAGAAGCCCAGTGAATTGCCAGCATTTCTCCTCACAACATTTTGGGAAGGCCCAGTTAATGGACTTTTTGTCAATCCTGGCCAGTGCAAGGCAGCCTGGTGAACACGGCCCGGTGCTGTGATGGTTGTCACACAGCATCTCAGCACCTACAGACTCTGATGAGGAATCTCGAGGGAAGGACTGTGCTTTCAAATACCTCCCTGAACTAAAAAGGAGAGAAGCTCCATGGTGGTAAATCACCCCATGACCCACTCCAGACCCAGCTTTGAACACTGCAACCAAGGTGGCCAGGTAGCTGGTGAGAAATGAGAAACATCCAGCCTGGTCTTTAGGACTATGACCAAGAAGGTTGACAGGTGATGTCTGGAAGGTAGTGAAGCCCATTGATTATTCATAATGTTTTATCTCTACACTTAATTAAGCAAGAAACTGTGCTGTACCTTGATGCAAGAAGCTGGGCTCTCACATGCTTCTGCAAGGTCCTCTGGTTGAATTTTGGGTTGGTTTCTTGCTCTCTGCTCACAGTTAAACAATTGCCAAGGTTTAGGATGAGAAAGAAATTATTTTCTGCTTGAAGAATTTGAAGGGTTTGTACTTCTGTGAGTGACTCTAAGCATGTTCAAGAGCACTGGAGACATTAAGATGTCAGTGTGGTACACCCTTCCAGACTTCATGTCTGTCGTTGAGTATCCTGGTCCCAGAACAAGGGAGATGAAGCACAGAGAAGGGTAATCATCATTCCTTTTTAGTGATGAGAAAGCCAGCTCAAAAATATATGAAAAACATCATTATCTTCATGACCATCTAGTGAAAAGAGCATGGGGCAGCACTGACATTTCTTATTTATAATTTGGCAAATCTTCCATTGAAGCTTCTTGAGGTTTTTTTTGTTACAGTGCAGAACAAAGACCCCGGGCTGTGGTCCACATCATGGATGATACGGAACAGTTATTACCAAGCGAATCAGACTTTCATACTGAGTTTTTATAAAAAGCAGGCAACAGTCCAACAAGGTGAGCAGATGCTAAATTCCAGCTCCCTCTAATCTGTCATCAGCAACACTATTCACTACCGTCTGCAGAGACTGACCTGTGCAATCAGAGTCCATTGTGAATGTGCCACACAAGGCACACCTGGGGCAGGGTCTTTATCACTGGTGATAATGCACAAGAGGAACGAACAAGCTAGATTTTTAGATGAAATTGCCAGGTTGGCTGCTACAAATACCACCCTTTCCTTTACAAACAGTACATGGGTGAGGTAACATCAGCCTAAAACCCCATTTTTGCTAACTAATTTTTTTTTTAGAAAGGAAACTATTTCTTCTTTGTGACATATTTCAGGCAGCAAAGACAGCGCTGTTCAGAAATCAGACAGCAAAATATTGAAGCCATTAACTTTTTTTTTAATTGAAATTCATCTTTCAAGTCACACTAAAAGCAAAAAAAAATAATAAATGCAAACACTCAGGTATAAAATGGCAGAGCAATACTGTGACAATTCCAGCACGTTGTGTATTCTGGAGTACACACTATTAATCATCATGATAAGCAGACAGGAGGAGATCTGCGTTGTAGTTTATTTGAGATCTTCATTCTTTTGCTGATCCCTTTCCCACAGGGTCCTCATTAAAAGAGGCTGGTTAGCATAGCTTCAGCGTTGGACTATCTCAGCAAAATGATCGTTGCCTGCTTTCCCCCTGTTCCACTTGCTAAATGACTCAGCTGCTGAGTTAGATGTGACATGGATGAGAAACAGCATCTTGTTGGCATAAAAAGCAAGCCTGACAAGGGATTCAGGCCAGTGTCTACAACTCACATTAGCCAGATGTCAGAGGCCAGTGATGGGAACCTCTGCGGTGCCTGGTGCCAAGTTTATTAAAATTAACACCACAGCTTGGTAGTACCAACTCAAAACTGCCAGAGTAGAACAAGGCACGAACTCCAGGGGTTCACCATCACTCTTTGTAGGCTCATGAAGTGAATTGGATTGTAACAAGCATGATACTGCAATGAAGTAAGGGCTTGTCAATGAGGCTGACTATCTGACAGAAGGGGCAAGAGGCACCAAGAGCAATACAGATGTCTTCTTTCCATGAGTGGAGCTTAGATTGTTACATAGGGCGGTGGGGATTCCTTGGAAGGCAACTCTAAGGCTTCCTCATACGATGGCAGCACAGCCTGAAAGAGAAGACCATTAGTTATGTTCTGGGGATCACATGAAGGGTTTCAAGTGGATTTGGTCTTAAATGTTTTTCTCTACCTAGTTCAAAGCAGGCTGAAAGAACCACATGGGCTGTAAGAGATAAAGGGCAGAAATGCAGAGAGTTAGAGGTCAGCAGCACTTTATAACCACTTTGATGACAGTCCCACCTCCTTCTCCCAAAGCACGGCTGCAATAAATGGACCAAGGCTCTTTAATGTCCAGAATATAAGCCTCATTGCCTAAGCAAAGAAGCTAAGCTCAGATCACTGGAGAGGGCCATGATGCATGCACAGCAGGGGCGCACACTACTGGCAAGACAAGGCTCATCGTATTTGCCAAGTTTCAACAAGACAAATGCCTACACTTAGCATTCCGTACTCTTCCTCTTTACTTCTCATCCATCTTTACAGTATCTCTTACTTTTGGAAGGTCTTCAATATCTTTCCATTGTGTCAGAGCAGCTGGATGCTACTATTAAAGAAACCATCAGTAATCTAATGACATTGATATTCATTATTTAGCAAACTCTTAAGATGAAGGGCAACGCACCAAATCTCTCAGATGTTGATCCAGTGAAAGGTGAAGGCAAACTTAATTTTAAACAGTGATAGCACTATTAGGCACAGAAACCAAAGTTCAACTGAAATTAAAACAGATCTCTGGATGAGAGAATAAAAGTTATATATTCCCATTTATCTGCTTTGCCTGAAGCCTGAGTTTCAGGTTCCTTACAGACACCGTTGACTATGAAAAGTTTTATGCAAAAGTAAAGTTAGAGGAATAGAGTATAATTGGAAAATGATGATTAGTACCTGTGAATGCACATTTGAAGGGTTGAACTACCTCTCAGACCATCAAAGCAGCAAAAGGAAGTATCGTCATGCAGTCTAGACCATGCCTTTTCACAACGTAAATCTGAAGCAGTCTTTACTGACCTTTTCAACTGCTTGTGGGTCGACTTTCACCTCCTTTCTCTTGCTGGCTTTAATATATTTAAAACAGCTCAGGACACATTTGAACATATAGGCCTGAAAAAGAAAGGGAAAGGGAAGTCTGCCACTGCATTGCAAGTCAACAAGAGCATTTCCACTTTTGCCATCAGCCTGCTATTGTCCTACTGTCTTCTCTGGAGGTAGAAGGGTGAGGCCATAAGTCCCAAGGCTTTAAATGAGTCTCTCAATCCTTCACGAGAAAGGTGACAACTCCATCTATTCGGAACAACGGACTAACGTTGGAAGTCAATAGGTCTAGTAATACCATTAAATACAAAGTACAAGCTTAAGACCTCCGAGAGTGCAATTTCATCAGATAGGAAAGGAAAGCATGTCTTTCACGTTATTTTTCTGAGCAGGCTACAAAGTTTGGATGTCTCAGAAAAGCGCCTTGGGCACAACATCCACCTCCCAGAGATCCGATGCTCCCTGGTCAACTAGGACTGACCTGAAAGGTCAGCTCATTCAACACAGTCCTATTCTTGCAATAGTTACACTTTTCTGACAAGGCAGCCTTGCACTTCATAGAGTTACAAGATGCAATAAATGGAGAGCTTTTCTGAGAAAAATGGATCGATTGACGGATTGTGGCACAAGAAAATAAGCAAGGCCTGTGAAACATACCATATTAAATAAATATTTTCCCTACTCTGTGCAGTGAGGCGAAGTCGTGTGCCTCTTATTTTTATTGGCGTAAGACTCTACTTTAAAAACAGTTGGCATTTTCAAAGGAACATAGGGAGTTATATGTCCCGTGAACAAGCTGTGCAGCTTAAGACTTCCTAGAACAATGAAGACTGTTTTTCTTGACACAAAGCCAAGACAAAGAACAAGAACAAGGAACGAAGTATCTGAGTTGAAGAAATCCATCTCTCAAACAAACATCCAGAGATGAGGAGGTAAATCCAAACTTTGACCACCTTTAGGGCATATCGCAAAATCCTTCCCCCTTCTGAAGACCTCTTCATACAGAGTGCAAACATACAAGACCCTGAAGCCATCGTNCCCCGCCAATAAATTAAAGAAAATAAAATCATACAGCAAAAAAAATCCTTTCTTTGATTTCGATTCTGGAAGTGTTTGCTGCAGTGCCAACCAGTGTCTGCACCAAATTCGTTGAATTCAGTTAAGACAGCTGCAAGCAATAGCAGGTTCAAGCAGAATACATGAGTACACACAGCTTATGTAAAGGCAGCCAGTGACCTTGGGATCATCCCATTACTGGTTAACTCAAAACACTCTAGAGTCACTGTAAGACACCCTTCTCCACACTGAATTAAAGAGGGAAAACTTCTCTGGCAGCCATTGAAATTGTAAGTGGACAGGAAGCTTGTCCTAGAGGTCAGGAAGTGAGCTACTTCAGAAGTAATTATGCTAAACCCATTCTTTCATTTCCCGTCAGAAGTGTGTTATTCCCCTTGGTTTCTGCATTCTTAACACCTTGGTGGTGGAGGGGGATGACTTTATGATACTGAGGTGAGATAAAGATTACTTGTGGATACACAGATCAGTGAGGGAGACTGCCCTAATAGTGCTGTGTATCCACTACCCTGTCACCCTCTCTGCCCTTTGAATATTTTGCATCTCCAAGGAACTTAGACTTGACCAACTGATGATATCTGGGGCTCTACCCGTGAGCATACAACCAGCCATCACACTGGTAAGGAGCTGCGAAGTGGCATGGAGAGACATGCAACAGGACATGGTCCCCGGAAAGTGCGGTGCTTTATGAGAGAAAGGAAGGAGAGAAGCATACCGTCCCCTTAGCATTGCCAGAGAAATCTTTCATGCTAAAAGGGTGAGCAAAGTCTCACAGGTTTCATATGAGGTCACTGGCACCATGCCGTGGGGCAGATGCCTCATCCCTTCTTCATCAGAACTCTTAGCTGAGTTACACTATGGTGTGGGATGTAGATGACTATTTGGGGACAGTAATTCCAAGTTGGCAGGCAAACAGCACCGGATAACACAGAAACAATACTTTAGTGTTACAGCAATAAATGCTTGTGATGGGTCATTAAGCAAGTCAATTTATGCAAAAAAAATCCTGGGCTGGTCCAACATATTTAGATGCTACCTTGGTGCAGGCATGCAGTGAATTGAAACCAATGGACCCTAAATTGGCCAAATGGCCTCTTTAGGTCTAAAATGTTCCATGTTGTTACCACGTTCCTCATCAGATCTTTATCACTTGGAAGGAAATCTCTTATGAAAATGGCTTTGCTACAGATGGAAGAGGGGAGGGTTTGTCACTAAGTTTAAAGGATGGGGTTCCTAATGACTTGTTTTAGGGAGCTTAGTAGACCAAGGAGTACTTGTGCCTGTCCATTTTTTTTTTTTTTTTAAATTATCCTACCCCCATCCCTCCTCCTACAAATTCCAGCACAAGAAGTCATTGCAAGTTAAGCAGTCTTGTAGCTAACCCTGCGGAAAATTCAAATCAAGTGATTTGCCAGGTCAGTGAAATTTCTGCTGAAGACCTACCCTGCCAGCTGGGTTTCAGGGTTATCTCCACTCCTATTGTGCAGTTCATGCAAATATTAAAAGATATGCTAAAGTCATGTCTGCAGTGCAATCATACAAGACACTCCACTCCACAGTGGCTTGTCTGGCCACCTGGGAAGAGTCTGAATAAAAAGTGCTTTCCAACTAACAAGTAGCATTTTTCACTGTGACAGAATCTGCTCAAGTACCTGGAAAGATCTGGTTTTCTTATCTGGTCTGAAACCCCCCAGTGAAAAAGCTCTTCTCTGATCCACTGAAGCAAGAAGAATAGAAACCATCTCACAGTGGAGTTCTCTCAGATGTAAGCAGGATTTAGCAGCTCACGGGTTTTAATTAAATTTCAGGGTATCAGTGTGCATAACTCTGCTTACATCAGTGCCGATACAGCGACTCACCCAAGTGGAAGACCTAACCTGCTGCTTAATGATCTAAGTTATTTTGGCACACAATAACGGAAGAGTTTCCTATATTTGTTTTCAAATATTTTATCCTTCTAGAGATAAACGGGCAGTGACAGTTTCTGGAGAGATTTTGTTTTGTAACGCATCTGCAGAAGCATAAACCCAGTGATTTGAATATTGGACCTGCCTCAGACACTACACAGAGGTGTAGCTCCTACTATGCCCAAGGAGAGACCAACAAGGTTTTCCAATGTCTGGCAGATTTGAGAGAGAAGTAAAGTGAATTCTGCCTATCGCCCAGGCAACAGAGCTTCGTTTCAGCCTCACCAGACCTCGCAGCGATTTACCTTCAAGAAGAGGACAGCAATGAACGCAATGGTGAAGGTGACCATCACTTTGGCATATTCCTCTGTCGGTAACTTCTCTAGGGTTGGCAAAAAGCCCTGTGAAAAGAGGGAGAGGGTGTCAGCCATACACACTTGTTCCCTCCACCAGGGTCACACAAAGTGGTGGAGATCTCAGCAAGTTTCTCAGCCTGCCTCTCAGAAAGGTGGGACAGGCCACCTTCCTTTCCTCATCAGAAAGAGTACAGGGATATATTTTTTTCCTCCTACTGTTTACACCCCTTTAATAAAGATTTTCAGAAGGCTACTTAAATGAGAACTAAAAGTATGACTGTTTAATAAAGATGAAAAGTTGATGCATTTTCAATGCATGCAGGCAGGCTCTATCCAAGTCATTTCACTCTGCAATTTGCATCCAGAAGATTCTTACAAGAAAAACAAGGTATACTTTTAAGAAACACAGGCATAAGCAAGCTGTCAGTCAAGAACACCATGTTGGTGACAACACATGGAAAATCCTCTTTTGTCATCAAGCAGAGCAGTTCTGGGTGTACCGCAGAGATCAGAGTATGTTTACTCTGTCTTAACAGCCACTGAAAGACACTTCATAGGGGTTCACAGCATGAAAAACTCAGCTGAGCTTCCTCATAACCTACCCCATTGTCTGAAGTCTTGAGGCTGAGATAGGTGGGGACCTCCATATAAGAGCTGCAGAGGGTGAGAATACTCAGGCAGAAATCCAGCAGCTGCAGAGCCAAGTAAGGGATCTTTGAGTGTCCCGGCTGCAAGGAGGGCAGGGAACAGGAGTTTGGTTATGATTACAAGATTGTGTCACTTACATAGATTTTCCCAATTTACTCAGGGCCTGTGCTCTGTTCTTACTTGCAGCCTAAGCTATTTCATTCACTTGTACTAGCCAAAACAATGAGGAAATCGTCTTACTGGACTGATTCATACGTGTTCCTCAAAGAGGCCTCTAGCCGGAGCAGTGCTATTCCTAGCTGATCTCCAGCAAACCCTTTCTAGCACGGGCACACCCAGAATGACCTCCCCAAAGCCCCAAGACAGAAAATAAAACCAACAGGAAGATTCCCAGACATGGGAAATTAAACAGTGTCCCAGCTGTCACTGGCTTTCCTTGCACACCCTCCAGTCCCCAAGCATTGCTTCGTGTCTCCAGTAGGAAACGTCTCGCCATGGCGAACTGTGGCCCAAGATCATAATCCTTTATGAGGGTATGTATTCCGTATTACAATATGCATAGGTCTCCAATGTACAGGGAATGGAGAAGACCACCCCAGAAGTGAGCTGTTACCTACCGTGTGGCTGAGGGAAGATATAGAAAGGATCACTGGAACTTGCATGTACGAACTGAACATTGTTAGAAGGCTGAGGAGAAAGTCCATGACTTGTAGGGCAAGGAATGGGATCAGGAGACGTTCCCTCTTCTGAGAAAGAAAAGCAACATGAGTTATTTCTGTTCTGAATGGCAGTGGGAGACCGGCTATCAATACCCGAAAAGAAGTATATTAAGGTACTCCAAGAATAAATACTTTCCTGGAATTTCTGCATCTAATTCCACATACTGTGGTGACAACTGATTCAGAAAAAATAAAGTGCATCGATATTGATTTTTTTTTTTCACCCCTTTGTAAAGTTTCTGTGAATTTTTGCTATGTGACATTGGTGTTTGATCACGTCAGAGCTGTCATTCAGCTGTCCCCAAAGTTTACCACCATAGAGAAAGCTGGGTTCCCACACCAAAGCATGATCATTTCTTCCCCTGAAATGGGAAAGGAATCCCCAGTGTAATAAGGGAGCTACAGTTCCCCTCCAGGATCTGACTTGCAAAAGAGCAAGGAAAAGAGGCAATAAAACATTTCCAAATCAGAACATTTCCATTCCTTTGCACAAAAAATAGTCTTGATAGGAAATGTCACCCAAATTTGGTAAATTTGCCATTTATCAGCCTTGCAGATGAGGCTGAGACTGCAAACCAGCCAACTTCCCCCTCTGTAAGAGAGCAGAGTTATTTATCTACTTTTTTGATTGCACTTCAGCATTTTCAGTGAGCATCCGCTAGTCCCCTCCTAACTCAGAGAGGCCTCAGCCAGCAGCTAAATGTCATTTATGGAGAACATACCTTCACCACACCAAGGAGGAGGTTGAAGCTGATGACAAAGAGCAAGATGATCAACAGGAAACTGGTGACGACATCAGCTAAAAGTAATAAAAGTAATTACCACATTACTAAAAGCCAGAGCCTAATGTCCCAATTCAATTGCACCTCTAAGGAAGAGTTAAACTCCGTAAGGTGTGTGTGGGAATGAATGCCAAGCTGCTCCAAGGTAACCCTATTTTCCCTTTTTACACCCACTTTTTCATCTGTCTTTGAAGCTCCTGTTTTTTTAGCTGCTGGGTTTAACTGGCTGTAAGATCAGGCACAGGGGAGCCAAAAACCTTTGTTGCCTGGACTGAAATTTTAAATATCCTAGACTACAATATTAAGGTAAAATGAAGTAGAAAAAGAAAAGGCAGAGCACTTTTAGCTAGCGATTAATAAGTCTGACTTGGAAATTATTTATAGACTCAAAGACAGCCAAATCTGGTGAACGATTTGCAAGGCTCCCAAGCAGACAAGAAGTACAAGATTTAACCGCCCACTGCTAGTACGGACCACAGACTCTCAGGGTGAAATCTCTCACCTCCGCTCTCAGTAGCTGTAGGATGCAACATTCACGTTAAAAATAAACGTGTGAGGACAACAACATGAAACAGTTCTATCTACAGGGCTGGAGGAGATCTTTGTCAACTGTTTTGGGTGCAGGAAGGTGATCTCTTACCTACACGTAGCTTCCTACTGCACAGTTCCCAGGAAGCAATTTTCTCTCTTCGTATTGCAGCCTGCCCTGGTGATGACTACGAAAGCCTTGCTGGCATTGTACAGCATGCACATTTGGCCTTTTTAGTGGTCTAAACAGCATGAGTTTTTTTGTAAAGTTGGTTTGCTTATTTAAAAAAAAAGAAAGAAAAAAGGAGGCCATTCACTCCAAAGACAAAACAGAGCTACTTTCTTTATCTGCCTCTGCATAATGTACAGCCTTTCACAGTGCCTCCTCCAACTCACTCTCCAATTTCTTCCTTATTGCTTTACCCGAGTTTAAAATAGCAGCAGTCTCTTTGGAGTCTCCAGCTCCCAAGTGCTTGGATTAGTGTAGTCTTATTAGAAAAGAGTCAAACTTTTAACTTTTCTGGCTTTTTTTAAAGCAACTGATCCTTTCTGTAGGTAGGTTTCTCAAACAACAGAAAGTTCTGATTACTGGTTCATTTCTCCCCCTGCCAACTGCCCAGTTTATTCCATGGCTATTAAATAAATCTGGTGCCTAGCTGTAATTTTTCCACTACCCTTTTTTCTTGTTTTCCTAATGAAATCTAGAAATTGTTCTTTAGCCTGCTGGATCCCTCACATAGTCCAACTGCCCTGAAATCCTTCACTGCTCCATATTACCCATTTTCCCCCTGTCCCCACCCTTAAAATGTCTCTCCATCTCACCCAGCTTTGAGTGTTTACCTGTAGCTCTGGTACCAGATTACATTTTTAGTGGGTGAGGGAGTATTCCAGCGCTCAGGCATACACCAAAATGTCCTTAACTCACTTCCCAGCTTTGATGGCAATAGAATAGCATAATTTACGAAGATGTTGAGGCAGAGAACCCCATCCCTCTTTTTCAGCCAGGTAACACCAAACCTGCTCCTTACAGCAACAAAAGATTTGCATCAGAGCAGTCACAGCTGTGTCATAGTTTGTCCAGTTACTCTGTTTGAGGGAGCAAATGCCAAGCATCATTCCAAGCGAGGGGGAGAGCCATGCTGGAGAAGGGCAGACCTGCCACCCAGCACTGCCCATGACATCTGGCAGGAGATGGGCGCCCATTAGATGCAGCTGCTGCAACATATGCAAGTTGTCAGGTACTACATCCAGGCTGTGCTGAGCAGCATGGGTATGGACAAATGCCAGTTGAGGAATGGACCAAAGATGATACTGAGAAGCTCTGGAGCCTTCCCAGGGTTGTGGAGGACCTGCCTGACAGGTGGGCTGCGCCACATCTGTGGCTCCAACAGCAACACTCCTCACATCCCGACTCTGCTAGGAGCAAGTGCACTTTATTTCATTTAAATGCATTGATACGAAAGATATTGTAACTTCCATTACTATCCTCTCAAGAATTAGCAACACACTTGAGTCTCCTCTAGAAGTGAGATTTGCAAGGAGCAGCCTTCAGTCTGAAACTAAGCTCTGACCAGCACTTCCTTCCCTGAGCATGAGAAGCCTCTTCCTTTATGGGGCTCAAAGGGAAAACCCCTCTGAGGAGGCTGCACCCCTCAAAGAAGCAAAAATATTTTCTCTCAAGAGAGGGAGCAGCACTACATGAGCTGCTGCACATGTGTCAGACATGCAAGACCTAAGGGAATGATCAAAAATATCCAACAAACACTTCAAGGAAAACACATCAGGAAAAATGAGTTTTGATCACACCAAACAAGAAAATAGCTTTTACTTGTAACCTGATAAAAAACCAAATGCAGGACCTATTTACCGCAAAGTAATGAGAATTGAAATGCAGAAGAGGAAGAAGCGTTAGGAAACAGCATAGAAAGAAACCCCAAAGCCAGCGAACTCCAAAAGAGAACGGAGGGGGCAATGGAGAAAGAGCTTTGCTGCTGAAGATGCTGCTCACAGCTTTGAGGGTGGGAAGAGCCTAAGCTTCAAGGCAGAAAAGCAAACCCACCTCTCAAAAGCAGGAGAGTAGAGACAAGGCTGTGATCTGGTGTGCGAAGAACCAAAGATTAACATGAGGACAGCATAAACTCAAAACAACAACAAAAAAGAGGAACTTGACAAAGAAGACAGGCTTAGCCTTTGTAGGAACAGCCATAAAAGGAGACAGTCCCAGTCTGCCTGAAGCCATTTTCCCTGGTTTTCCTCCCAGAACCAACCATCAGAAGTTTACTCCAGAGAGGATTTATCTCTTTAGCAGGGTGTTTCCTCAGATTCGAGACAGTTGTGTTTTTCTGCCTCTTTCTACATGGTCTCATGCTCCAGCTCTCCCAGCAGGCTTGCTAATTAATTGGGCAACTGGCCGTTGCTTCTGCAGGCTAATTGCCAGCAGAACCCAGCTGAATTTTCCAAGCAGAACCTAGATCAAAAAAACCCTAAACAAAATAACACAGAAACAAAAAGCCCGCAAGTTTGTAGACACAAAGGGATGGAAAGAAAAAGAAAACCAAGAGAACAGAACTTTCCACGCACTCTCTGCCTCCTATTTGTTCAGTCATCCTTTCTGCTGGCAGAAGATCTCTCCATTCCAGGGACATTTTAGTACCAACGGATTTGATCTCAGTAATCAAAGATTTTACTTAAACAAAATGACTTCTTCCTTTGTAGGAGCATGTTTAGCAAATGGGCTAAAGGAGTGAGCCCCTTAAATAGTGGTAGCTGCTGCCTCTTAGCCCTGTCTGGGCAAACCCTCCACGGAATGGGAATGCAGTACCTGTTATAGAGAGGCCAAACACCACCTGAAATACTTTGCAAGGGCTGGCAGAGCAGTAAGTTACCTTCCAGGACCAACAGTGGATCCCTAGGGATCCCGGGGGTTTGGGGCACTTGCAGCCCCAGCACACCCTAGAGACCAGATTACTGTGACTAATAGGTCTTCCCACGCCTGGCATCTGCTGCTGAAACATTTAAGATGGAAATTTTTAAGTCTCTTTGGTACTTCCCTTCATGCTTAGTTGGCTTTGTAGGATGAATGTTTGTGTCTTTTGAACTTAAAAACTCTTAGAAAAGGGCAAAATTTAGGAATTTAAACCAAGTTTGAGCACCTGTATAATCTCGACCACAGGGGCATCATTCCATGGTTTTCTTCACTGTTCCTCCCACATGTTCATCTGGGTTCCTACCTCAGGAACAACTGGTTTTCCTCTACAATGCTTTAAAAAGTACTGGAGAATTCAGAGAATAGCAGGGTTTGTCCCTGTAGAAGGTGCACTGGCTCTGAGGGCTGTTGTTGCAAGACAGGAGGCAAGGAAATTCCAGATAAGAGGAAGAAAGATCTTATAAGTGATGGCATCTTGGAGAGGGATGCAGGGTGGTTACGGAATTCTAATTCTGGGGAATCTGCAAACCTCAGCTGGACAAAGTCCTGGGCAGGCTGCTCCAGCTTTAGAGTAAGCCCTGTTTCAAACAGGAAATTGGACTGGAGACCTCCAGCAATCCACTTCACTTTTGCTCTGATTTGATGATTACAAACTTCCCTGCCTAGGGAAGAAATGTCACTCCTCGCAAAGCCTGCTTCATTCCTGTAGCCCTAGAATGTTGTACCTACAAGAATATTTCGGTTCCACAGCCACTTCCATGCCGGCAGTGGTACTTTATTGCTGGCAGAGAGTGTGGAGAGAGCTTGACCCCTTTGGGGTGGATCTTTTTCCCAAAGGGTACAGGAATACACAGCAGCAACAAATAAATAAACATGCTCTTTCTTATCCTTTTTCTTACTCAAGAGACTACATTAGTCTCCTAGAGGTCCCGGGGAATCTAAAAAAAAAAGGAATATATATGTGCTGTGAAGTAAATGTCATTTTCCTTGGGGAGGTGGTGCAACCAGGATGGGGGCATACGACAGAGCCTCTGCAGAGCTGCACTAGACATTTGCACTGCTAGCAAGCAGTACCAAAAAAAGTCACTCATCCAACAAGAAGAGAAAGCATTTATTTGCCTAATGTCTATTTTTTTTAACTGCACACCAGGGTTTGTGCCCTGAATGTAGCCGGGAAGGACACTGAATGACTCCTAATATTTCCCATGAATTCAGAGAAACCCCCTTCTACTTTTTGGCTGACAAATTGGCACGGGAAATCCAAACAGGGCTCGTAAAGCTGTGGTGTAACAGTTGCCTTCACAGATTGTCAAGGACGGCAGTGTCTGATCCAGTGCTGCTGATAAGCTGCAGGGAGTTCTTTCTGGGCAGCCGCATTCAAAGGATGGGCAGGTCCAGCAAGGGAAAGCAGCCTCCCAGTCCCTTTAGCCTAATTCACTTTTCGTTAGGGAAGGAGGGAATATTTTCTGCATAGGATACGGTATGCATGGGATATGGTATATGCTGTGCACACCGGTCTTTAGGCATAATTGAGGTATTTTTCTTGGCTGACTGGACAGAAATTGAAACAATTTTTCCAGTTGTACTTTGTCCGCCGTGAAAATTTTTACAGTCATTAATGAAAAATAGAAGTGATTAACGCTCAGACTGTACCCGGGCATGAATTGAAGACATCCTAAAGATCTGACCTGTGGCAAGCAGTGGGGTGTAACATTTTCAAGGCAGAAACCCATTCATGTTAGTGGCTTAGAACTGGTTAAGGAGGTGAAACGTTTTTGGGGGGATTGCTTTTTGATTTTATTTTTTCCAGCACGAAAAGCTAGTCTGCCAAAGCTCATCTGCTTTTGGGAATAAAACACTGCCAAGAAGGCTTTTGCTAGGAAGGCGTCTCAGCTCCAGGATGAGATTTCCAATGGACTGGAAATGCACATCCAAATTTCTGCTGTATGTGAGACAGAGCAGAGAGATGTGAACCTAGTTCTTCCAAATTGCAACTGAATGCCCCAAATCACCACACAGCAAAGTTTGTTTCCTGTTCTCTCTGTCTTGCGTTATTTCTTAAATATTAGTTAGGTAATAAATTTAGATCTATTAGACTAGCCAACATCCTGGCATTGACCCTGCTAGGTGTGGGAAAATCATCTTCAAGGATCCCAAAGATGAGAAGAACCTGGGTCTTCTTCCCATTTTGATCCATCATTTTCAGCAGATCTTCTATTAATTTCTCAGTCAACTTTCATTGAAAAACAAGTTTCAGAAGAGGGTGCTCAATCCTGTTCTGCCTGTGGCACCTTGTAAGCCAAAACAGGAAGGAATAGCAGGCTACAAGGGACTGAGCATCCCACTTTTAAGGGCAGCTGACCCTTCCCATTACCCTGGCAATCACAAAAACCTACAACAATCCCAGTTCTCCTTCCCCTCCCTGACCATACCTGTCGAGACCCGTCCCATACCCTCTTTTTAAGGCAGCAAAACATACTGCTGAGAAAGCTTGAGGGAGTTCTGATTCCTTATAAAGAACTCCTAGGTGTATTTTTTTTCCTACTGTATTATGTGAAAAGCATTTTCTGCTAAACTTTGCCTTGTTTGTATTCTTGGGCCATGACTACAGCGTTAGCATTATGTATTCTGAGACGTGCTTTAATCTGGCAGGATCTACAAATAGAGCAGCAGATGCCGAGGGCATCGGCAGAACCTCTCCCCAAATTGTTCTCCAACTCTTCCATCTGGGTTTTGAAGTCAAATTAAACTTCTCGTACTGCTCTGCTGTATTGCTTCCCTGCTAGTTTCTGGAAATAGAAGGCTTGCACTGTGTTTATTCCAGCTACAATCAGAAAAAACTCACAAACTCCCAAGCAGAGCCTTTTGAAATGCTTGGGAAGAGAAGCCAAGTGGAAGTGCTGGGGATTTCATTATAAAACGTTCCTTTTTGTGTAGGAGGCAGTGGAAGAGGGGGTAGGGGAAAGACCTGTCATTTTGATTGTGTGGGAAGAGGGGGAGTTGTTAAAAATGGGGCCAATTTGACTCAGAATGATTCTATTCTTAAAGAAAACCCTCCATATTTGCAGAAATGCAGGTCTTGCTTAGGAAACATACAATGGTTTCGTGTGGAAGTTATCTGAACAATCTGTCTCAATGACTTTTTTCTTTTTCTTTAGAGGATATTTTGCGTAGATAGTAAAAATTATTGGCCTTGGATGATCTTTCTGCAAAAAATAATGAAAAATAATTGTTATTTTTACATAACTGTATCTGTGGGAAAGTACTCTGATCTGCAAATACCAGTTTTCAGCAGTTCAGATCACCCTATTAGTCAGAAGGCGTGTGCATACTCCACCATCAGAAAAAAAAACATTTCCAACTCTGCCCATTTCCAAGCCAGGTACATCACATCAAAACAAAACAACACACCAGAAAAACCAAAGCCAAAAAAGGGAGGAAGACCTTAAGGTCACACTTGCATCAAGTTCCCCAGTTTTTATCTGTAGACTTAAAACTAGAAGCATGTATTACAGAAATGGAAAACTGGTTTCTCCTACTTATGTTGTGCTGTTGTGAACACAGCTGGGTTTTAGAGCCCATTTGTTGTATCGCATGTTGCCCGAAAGGGAAAGCCCTGCAGAAAGCATTTTCCAAAGCACTCACTGGGCAAGTCTACAGTGAGTGTTGAGCTGAGCCGCAGCTGCAGGGGGACCTCTGTGGACCACAGCTAACCCAAGTAGCTTCCAGCCCACCCAGACTGGATTACTTTGGAAATAATGCCCCAAGTGAAAGATGTGAACGGCAGACCCTTGCTCCATGTCCTCTTAGCAGGACTCACCCAAATTCCCATTTTCCACTGTTGATGCCTTTCAAAACAGCCTTGGTGGATTCACAGAGGTGCCTCCTAAAACCCAGCTGGGCTCGTTTGAAAAATGTGGACGCATCTGTTAGCAATAACTTCACCCAAACAGTGACTATGACTGTTTTGGTGCTTTCCACTATCTCTGACTCCTACCCTGGGGACAAGTAACTTTGGGATGTGCAGGAATCTGCTGTACTTGGTTTCTTCTTCCTCCAATTACAGGGGGCCTCTGTGTGTATGCTTGCGGCCTGGGCAAAGACACACTGGAAAAGCAGGGAACAGGCAAGTCCGTGCTGCTGTGGGTTGCATTTTTCTCTGACTACGAGCCTTCTCCGTAGGGAGAGACAATGCAGGGTTTCCGTCTTTCTGCACACAGCAGAGAAGGGTTATCTCAACTTGTGGTTTTACACTGAAAAGTGACTAAGAAAAGGGAAAAGCACCTTGTGTATGTTGCTTCCACGCAGCATTATGTAGAACTAGCCTGATTAAGTAATATTTGAGGTTTGGGGAGTTATTTTCTTTTAAATGGCACCCCACACGAGACATCTGCCAGGTCTCTGAAAGCTAAGCTATATCCTTCCGAGCTCAAGCCATATGGATTCAAGCAACTGTGATGAATGTGGCGCTTGTAACGATCTGTGGGATATGAAACAGCCTGACTGCTTCTTCCAGACAAACCTGGGAGTGTTCTGCAAAATACACCAGGGGTTGGGAAAATCTGGGGATGGGGGCCAAAGGGACAGGGGGGAAAAGGAGGTGGGCTGGTGTGGCACTCTGAAGGGCCTTCAGCTGTGATGTAGGAGATCTCCGCATGGCAAGATGGATGACGAGAAGATGGCTCCATGGTACAGAGGGTAGGGTGTTGGTGGCAATATCAGGTAGCCCATGTACCCATGGGATGTAGTGTGGGGCTGCGATTTCTCCCCACTCCAGGGCTCTGAGGTCACTGTACAGACCAGGTCCGTTGAGGAGCTGGTCAGACACTTCAGTGTTTTCCTGGAGAATGCCCAGCATGTGAAGAGAGTCAACAGTGTGGGTAAGGCTTAAATGACCTACAGTTGGTGAAAAGAAAGAGAAGAGGAAACCAGGATTGTCAGATAAATGTAAAGTGTATTGCACTGGGAAGGCTGGAGGAGTATGAGGGTACTGGAGAGTTTCAGCTGAGGGCCTGATCCACTGAAATAGAGACAAGTTCTCCGGGCTCTGCATTGGTCTCCCAAAAGGCAACACAGACATGGCCTAAACCAAAATTCAACTCTTTAGAGCCAGAATTTTGTTTCTGGGTCTGAGCTTTTGGCCCATCTGCTCTGAATGCCAGTTTCCAATATTTTTTTTGATGGAAACGAAAGAGGGGCCAATGCAGGACCTTGGGCTCCCTGTCAACCCCACAGACCTTTGCTGCTTTCCAGCATCCCGGAGACCTACCAATTCTGTAGTAATCCTTGTCCAGGTCTTTGCAAAAGCCTTTCCCGCTCGCCACCTCCAGGGAGTACTCAATCAGCAGCAAAACGCTCATAACCTAGGAGAACAAAAGCAAAAGACACAATTCAGTGGGCTTTGGGCCAACTTCCTATCAGCAAACTTGTTTCCAGGGAGCATGCAATGGCCACAGTGCTAAATGCAGGCTGGGTGTCCAAGTGAGACAGTCATGAATCGTTTAAAATCCTTTACAAGGAAACATTGAGGCAAAACTTATCTGTTTATTAATGGTTTGGGTTTAACTGTCTTTTTTCTGCCAGCTTCTGAAGAAGGATGGAGGAATTACAAAGTTAATGAGCTTTGTTTCAACAATCTTTATCCAGAAAGTCCTGGCTTTACATTTTGAAATGCATTTTGCTTCAGAATTGAGGTACATGTAACAATAATATAAAGTGTAAAAAGAAACACAAAAAGAATAGACAGCTAAGACTGCCTATACTACTTCATTGACGAAAGTGTAGTTTTCCTTCTTTTATTGATTTGAGAAAAATCTCCAAATATGCTTTTTTCACACTGAACCAAAATTATTTTCTCTCCCTTCCCCACCAAGTTTCTGAGTTGGGCTATCAAACCCTAGGCTCCATGGTTGATCCCATTCTGACTTTAGCGAGCTGTGAGATGGAGTGAGGTCTGGAGCTGTGGTCTCAGTCCTAGCGCTGCACTTCTATATCCAGTGATGATCTGCAGCGAAAAATCAATTTCTAACCCCCAGGTTAGGGAGAGCTCCTGTTGTGTGTGGGGCACTGGGGCAGAAGACCTGCAGAAGACCTCCTTAAGGCTGTAGACCTCACCATGGAGCACCTCAGACAGCAGGTCCAGGGTATTTCCATGCAAGTAAACCCAGGAAACAAGTAGCCAGACACCCCACCACATCCCTCCTAGGGACAATCCCACCCTGCCAGCATGTATGCTACAGACAGCACATGCCAAGGGCACCAAACTTATTGTGGATCTGAGAACAAGAAGTTCAAGGCCACAATGGAGCATCAGCCAGTGCCCACAGTGTTGTCAGAGCAAATAACGCCTCTTGGGGTAAAGGACTAGCCTGATGCCATTTATTGCTCCTTAATCACTTTACTGACAGGTTCAGCACTGTACAGTGAGATGGAACATTTCGTCTTGTTCATCACTTTCTTCCTTGTTCTCTGATCTCTGTTGTCCTCTCTCTTGCTTGGCATGGTTTTCATTTCTTCTGCATTTTTAGGCTGGAACAAGCTGGAGCACAGCATGGTCTGCCAATCCTATACCTACAGCTGCACCTTCCAAAAGCAGCATAGTGGGTGCTGTGTTATTTTAAAATTGCCTTAACAGTGTGGGTGGCCAGGGAGGAAGCCTGCTGCTATAATCCACGGGATGCAGGAAACACGGGCTTGTCACCCCACAGCTGCCTCTGGCTGTCTGGACAAGCTCTCGGACCTCTCTGCTGTTGTGCATGAGAGCTGCCACTTCTCTGCCTGAGCTTTACCCCTGTCCAGGAGGACATCTTGCCACCACAACAGGGCACAGCCTGAGAGCAGAGAGTGGGAGTCAGGCCAGGAGAAACGCAGGGACCATCAGGCCCTGTGCCTTTTTCCCTCAGAGATGTTTGAACAGAGTCTGCAGGAGAGGAAATCCCCAAGTGTGCAAAAAATGGAGAAACTTGTGCCAATGGGACTCTCCATCTTCACCCCACCAATACCAGGTCCCGCACTGGGAGCACCCATTCTGCAGACTATTCTCCAGGGACAGGAACCATCAACAAAAAACGGGTTGTTGTGAAGGGCTGAGTGAGAGAAGCCATTTTATCCAGATTGCACAACTTCTGCCTGTGAGTCATCTGAACCCCACACTGATGCAGGAAACAAGCTTCTATACGCCCCCAAGATCAACTCAAACTCGGGTACCGTAGAGGTGAAACAACTTCTCCACAATTGCTGTAGCAGCCTTTCATTTCAAGAACCGGTTAAAGAAATGATGCAAGCAAGGAGGAACCGGAACCGCTGTGGTCTGCGTTTGTGTTTGCAAACTTTGTGTGTGGGAAACAGCACAAAACCAGCAACTGCAGGGAGACAAGGCAAACGTAACTGTTAAGCAGGCAGAAGAAATATTTTTTGTCTTTTGCAGAGCAGTGGCTGGAGGTGCCATACAAGATCCAGAGAGAGTTCAGGCTGGAGTAAACAAATAGTCAGGTATGCTAGGGCTGACACTGCAGACAAAAGAACCAAAGAGGCATGGAAAGAAAAGCTTCTTGTTGCCTCAGAAATGGGGAAGAAAGGCTGGGAAGGATGGCCTGCAGCGGAGACAGGAACTGAATGCAGACTGTCCCACTGTCTCTGCGTTAGCTGCAGGAGACCTAGAAACTACCTCCAAAAAAACCCACCTAATCAACTTTCTGTGCCACGAGCTGCAAGTGAAGTTTCCAGAAGAGCTGTAGCACATCCCCCAGAGCCCCCTGATCTAGAGTGAGCGTCCACCAAGCCACACTCGCGGTGTAGTGGGGACTGGGACCCTGTGTCCCACCACTAGCCTTCCCTCTGAATTTAAAATCTGCCTAGAGTCTGAGTTGGAAGAAAGAATGTGCCATGTTATCTCCTGGCCTCTCCGATATCAGGTTGTTCAACAGCTACGCGAGACACACTGCTTTTTTTTAAATTTTCTTGCCATGCAGTAAATGAACTTTGCGATTTGCTTGTGAAGCTGATAGGAAAAGGAGAAATATCTAGATCTTGTTATACAGGGACACAACAAAGTTAACACGAATTCAGTTTAATGTGTCAGTGTTTGAAGTCCCGTGGAAGCACTGAACCTTGTCAAGGATGAAATTGCATCGATCTGAAGTTTCTTTACACTTGATGGTCTCCCCTGAGATGCAAAGGATCTCTTAACTGACTACACGTGGAGATCACATGCTGACTTCAAGTGCCCTGACTTGTCTTGGAATTTTCATGTATGTGCTCCTGAAGCGTTTTTGCTTCCCTTATTGCTACTGCTGGTCAAACCCCTCAAATGTCACCATGGGAAACAGGAAGAAATTGCTTTTTCAGTTTTCTGTTAAATGGAGGCCCGAGCAAAACAGATGACCTGAGCCCTACAGATCAGTTTCATTTCTGAAAGCCAAGTAAGTGAAAGGAGGACAGCAGATCCCAAACGCTCCCTTCCCAGATGGATTTACAGACAGAGCAAAGCCAGAGCCTAAACTTCAATACGAAGAACCATCTCTAATGTCTATCAAAGCGGGGAACAGCAGAGCAAGAGTTCCTGGTTACCTTGCAAGTGTTGAAATGAGCCACACAACCAGACCAGCTGCAGCCACATTAAATAAGTACACGTCAGACAGAAAACCCAAGGCCAAGCTGAAAGGTTGAGAAGAATTTTAAAGTGAAAGTTGGTTTAAACTTTCCATTTAAAAGGGCTTTTGCATAGAAAGAGTGAGTCTCTGAACTGCGACAAGACAACCACACACAACGATCTGCGTGCCTGTCCCTCGGCTCACCATCACAAGCGCTGTGTGAGGACCAGGATACCTCTCCATTGCCTGTCTTTGGGTTTGTCACGCTGCTGCCTGGCATGTGACAATCTCATTTATTCCTGTAGAGAATATATGTACAAGGTGAGGGAACCCCCACAGCGGTCTGCTCGCCTCAGGCTGGGAAGAAGGTGGAGAGAGATTGATGTGGTGTCTGCCCACCACTCCTTGCTCTGCAAGGCTGTATATATTCTCACTCAAGATTCACCTTTCAGCTCCAGAAGAAACCGAAAAGTTGCCATTTTAGACAGACAGGACTGCTCAGACAAGCATCCCATTCCCTTTCTTATTGCTATGTCATGAGAAGAGAGAGGCAAGTTTAAAATAGGAAGTCTCACCTTCCAGTGCTCAATTCGCAGCTGGTGTGGTGTGGTGCAGTCTCCCAGCCCCTCCACCAGCCAGCCCTTCTTATTTTATCTCCTACAGCTGCGGCTGTTGGAGGATACCTCTCAACTTATTGCTGCCTTCTTTTAAAAGAAGTGCTTCAAGCTTCTTGGTAAAACTTTTCTAACTCCCGGAAATCAAGTAACAAAACCAAATAGTGTAGGACTGAGGTACAGCCAGTCGTTAAACCAAGGCAGCTAAATTGGGGCTGTCTTGCAAGGCAGATTCTCAACAGCGTGACACACGCAGCCCCGTTCGCTGGTGTATATTTTTGGTGCGGCTGGAGTAGGGTTAAACTGCTGCTAGAGCTTGTGTCATGGGCCTTTTTTTTTTTCTGAAATATGTGCAGCTTGACTAATCTCCAAATAATTTATCTTTATGCACATGGCCTTGGTGTGACGGCTGCTCCTTTTTATTTTCAGACAAGAAGGGCTTGAAACCATAACGAGCAGGGGTCAATGGGGACAGTGACATGCTGCTCCAACAGTGCTGTGAAGGTTTCTGTCAGAGGTGCACACAAGCAGATGACACCCAGAACTTTGAAGGCAAATAGTACCACTTATAAATGCCGCACTTTCAGGGCCTTGCCTTTTTTTATTTTAAATTAAAAGCGGTTGTTGTGGCAGGGTAGGATGAAGTGAGGAGTGTTTTTAGCTCCCATTTGGCTTCTGTTGGAAACATTTCATCTTTTTCCTTCCTGCTGCCTCCTTCTCCCTCTCTTGTTTGTGCAAGGACGAGGGAGCAGCACAGGCTCTACTGAACATCTGGGGTCAGCCACAGCCCGCTGAGGGCGCAGTGAATCGCAGCCCTGTACTGACACGAGGCATGTCCACAGGTGAGGACTGGACCTGGGGAAGACCCCAGAGATGAAACTCTGCTCCCTGAATTAAAGACATGCCGAAGAGAAGAGCTCAGCGGCAACAGAAGCTGGACCAAGCTACAGACATGCTGGTTTGGCTCTAATCAAGGGCTAGTAGCAAAAGAACTCCAGGTTTTCTGGCCATGCTGTATGCACAGAAACAACGTTCCAGCCTTGTTCTTGAAGCTAATGTCAAATAACTTGAGGTCTCTTCATGCCTGGGAGGAGGCGATGAGCAGAAGGACAAATTCCTCCATGCTTTCTTTGAAAGTCACCTCACAAGTCACACCTCTGCAAGTCACCTCACAACACCCAGTGAAGCTTTGCTAATCACACAGCTCTGTCCCCTCCTTCTCTTTCCCTGTTTGTTTGAGAATGCCTACAATTTATTTTGACTGTCTATGGAGAGACCAGCAGTGAGACAAACCTAATTTATAGGAGGACAAGACATTGCCACAAAGCCTGAAAGCTTGTGTTTGATGGCATTACTATCACTCAGCATCGCTATGATTCATCACTAGGACCCACAGCAATAATTTATACTGATACAAACCAACAGTATTGATGTAGCAAATCATCCGAGTCACTGCTAAGTTATAAATCCCCTTTTCTTTTTCCCTCCCTCTGCCCAGCTGCAGCTACATGATCAAAAAGGTGGAGAAGAGGCAGGGAAAAATTGTTTGCTATTCTGTGTTATTTCTTAAAGGAGTAAGGTAAGACAACATTCTCCAAAAATCAAACTGTTTCCCAAGGAGCTCTGTGTAAAAGAAACCCACTGAGATGACACAGTAGGTACAGATGCACGGGGATCTGTAGGGACTTGTGGAGTTACGGGCTCTGTATTGCAATGATGGTCATGCTGTCAGGAGCCAGCAGCTGCAGGGTTCAACCTTAGTCTTCAAGAGCATCTCTGTCTCCTTAATCTTAACCCAAGTTGCATGTAAGTTGCTAATGCTCCCTGGCAACACATACCCCATGTTGATCTTGTACATAACACTTGTGCATATCATAGAATCATGGAATGGTTTGGGTTGGAAGGAACATTAAAAATCATCTAGTCCCACCGCCCTGCCCTGGGCAGGGACACCTCCCACCCCACCAGGTCGCTCCAAGCCCCGTCCAACCTGGCCTGGAACCTCCAGGGATGGGGCAGCCACAGCTTCTCTGGGCGACCCTGGCCATGGGCTCACCACCCTCACAGTAAAGAATTTCTTCCTAATATCTCATCTAAATCTCCCCTCTTTCAGTTTAAAACCATTATACTGCTAATTTCTTTCCTGTGAATGTGCTTAAGACACGCTGTGGTTGATGGTCTCAGAGTCACATACATGGTCATTGTAGACTTGTCCTACATAAAAGAGGGTCAATGGGTAGCTCCAGCACTAGTCCCTCTCACTGCCCGTAGTGACACACTTAGCTTGCACCCTGGCTCTATTCTGAACCACTCCAACCACTTTTCTTCAGGACTAGTTTGGTCCAGAAGAGGCTGACCCCAAGCCAGACAACATCCCTTGTCTTCAGGGCCCAGGATCAGTCCTTTACCCTTCTTTTCAAGAATCTAAGTGTTTTGTCCCCAATCCTTTTATATCGGATAAGGTATAAACTACAACACCACAACTATACCACACATAATTTCTGGCCTGAGCCATGTCACCATTGCTAACAGTCAGGAGAGGGATAAGAGTCACAGCAATAAAAAGGACCTTGCATGAAACAGCCTCTGCTCATAGGCAGCCCTGTGACACTAGGATTTGTCAAACTTGGAAAAGAAACGATTGAAAAGGAAATATGAACTGATCAGACCTGGAGATTATCAAACACAACCGTTAGTAAACATGATAGTTTTCATGTAACTTCAAACTCAAGAAGTCTCTGATGTACTGACAGCAGAGAATGCACAGGGCAGGGATCACTTGGCGCCTGTCCTGCTTCCAATACCTTCTTCTCTAAGCATCTGCTGCTGGTTGCTGTTGGAGATGAGCTGGGAGTCTACTGGACTTTGGGGCTGACTCAGGACATATGCCTTATGGCTTCTGCCTTTGCCATCTTGCAAAGAAAAGCAGTTTCTCTTGCCTGTCCTGGGTGGACCTTTGCATCTCTTCTGCAAACTCTTTCCCGTGAGCACTGTGAAGGTTCACCCTAAGGCTCTCTGCCTTTTGCTGTTCAAAACTTAGCTGGTATCTTTAAGAGACCCACAAAACTTTTTTGAAAGAACACATCTTTCATAGGATGTCACTGGTAATTAAATTCTCCCTGTTGGCCACCAGCACCAAGAGTGGTCTCTCATTTTCTTCCACCATGCACTGGTGCAAATCAGGAACTTCTGTTGTTGTTAGTGGCATCATAGTGAAACACTTATAAGGAAAACCTGCCTCAGTTCAAAGCGTTTGCTGACTTCTGAGAAAGACAAAGGAGGCTTTTTTTGTGATTCACCCTCCCAGCTAGGAAGAAAGAATTCATCTTCTGTACCTCTGTTTCACCACTGGTAACTGATAGCTCACGTCGCACGGCGTGCTTGTAGCCCTCTGGAGAAAATGTGTTGCAGTTCTCTGTCTTGTGTTTCCCACCTTTGCGCAGACCTTTAATTTTGCCAGCTCCTCGTCAGATCTTGGCTATACTTCCTATGAGGGTCCCACTTCTAAACAGTTCATGACCATCCCTCTGTGATGGCTGTGTGTTTAATTGGTTGGCAGAAATCGCTTGCGCTCTGCTGCAGACTCTCAGCTTTCATATGTTTCAATTTATGTGTCTTGGGGTCATGAGAATGCACAAGAAATGCAGCAATTTCTTCTGCTTTAAAGCAGTGAGATTATAAGCTTTGAGCTTGTGGCAAAAAGACAAGTAACCTGCCAGGGTGTAATCTAGATGCTCAAAAAGCAGAAGGCAAAAGAGGCCATAAAATTGCACGATTCCTTTAACCAGTCTCATAATGTTTTTGAGGTCTCCAAAAGATTAAAATATGGCACAGAAATGCCACTACAGTGCCTGGCTTTCAAGTAATGCCAAGGGAAAGGTGTTGGCAGTTACCATGAAGATGTGGCATAGACCCAAGTTCCTCTGCCCTCCTGCCCTGGGCTGGCATGAGGTCACCTCCTGCCCCAAACCAGGGAAGTTTGTGCCCAAGCACAGCCACCCTCCTCGCAGTACTGCCACTCCTGGCAAGTTTATAAAATCCTAACATTCACTGAATGCTCTCCCTTTATCTTACTACCCAAAAAAGCCGCTAAATCGATTTCCAGATTTTTTTTTGCCTTTCATTTCATGAGTTGGTTCCTCCACCAGTGTACGCTGGAATGGCACTGTGGAAGTCAAAACCATCAAACCAGCACATTGGCCCGCTGTGTTGGCTTTGTGTGAGTGCGGATGGAGCTATGGTGCAGCGAGGATTTCCTCAGGCAGCTTGGCTTGCTCCTCCTGCCCCAGGAAAGCAGACTGGCGCTGCAGGGGGACCACAGCACGTCTTTCCCATGCATGGCACAGCTGCCACAGCTGCCGTGCCCAGCACATAATTGCAAGCTACAACTCCCCTCACTCCACTTCTCCTGTGCAAGGAGGGGGTTAAGAGCCCCCCATTAATCGTTATCACCCCGCAAGCTCCCAACCTGTGACTGTGCACACCGACTGCCACCCATGGGATTATTTTAAGTGCCTCTGCTGCACTAAAAGCCACATCCTCAGTATGGCTTAAAGCCACCTGAAAGCACCTCTGTGCAACCAGGTGGCGGGGAACAAATGTCCCTCCAGGCTCCGCTGCCTCTGCTCACTGCCATCTGCAGCCGCCCCCGAGCGGTTCCACCAGCTGCTGAAGGCAGCCGCAGATCCAAACGGGCACCAAAACGGTGCGTGTAGCGTCCAACTGGCCGTAAAGAGAGAAATGAGGCAGATTTGCCCACCCACCCTTTGCTTGCCTGGGACCTAAATCCCTCCTCCCTCCAGGGACCCATAATTCCAGCACTCCCACAGTCTGCATGGCCACTGTGCCGCCCAGTTCCTAACCAACAAGTGGCTAACTAGCCACGCCGAGCCCTGCAGGGGTAAGAGCTTCTGCATTAAGCTGCAAGGGAAAAACAGGAAGCGGAGGGAGTTTTCATAAGCTCCAATTGGTAAAGCCCGGGAAAAAATAGTTAAAAAAACCTCCCAGTACAATAAACCTCTTCCTGCCCTCTCACCCCGCCACTTTCTCCTCTTTTGTCCATCCCTATTAGGTCATTGTTTTTTCTCTTTTGGGAACACAGAGAAGTCAACAGTCAGGAAACGTCTTCGTGACCTGCAATGATCGCAGCTTCTGTGGAGATTACACCTCCGCCTCTTTTCTTGTCTCCCTCTCCCTGTCCCCCCTTTCAGCCCTTTAACTTACCACGTGGAAGATCCCTAGGGCGACTGTTGCTGTCTTGATGTTGAAGAAGCAACATTTGGGGGGCTCGGTGGTGGTTTGGGCAGTCATTTTCCGATGCCTCTGCACGGCCGTGAGTTAAGGAGGTTGAATTTGCAGCAACCGCCCCACTGGAAGGCGAAGCGAGCAGTGCCGCTCAACTTCCTTCCTGGTCTATAAATGTGTTAAGTCATCTACGAAGTCACATGAGGTTGTTGATTTCTCAATAATAAAGAAAGCAAAATTACGTTGCTTTTCTAACAGCTCTCTTACTGCTTGCACATCCCAGGTGTAAGCACAAACGCTGCTTCAGGCAGGTGGCGTCCAGTGGGTGAGGTGTATGGGGAGAGGAGGACTCTGGAGCAGGGTGCAGCTTTGTCCTACAAAACCCATCAGAAACAAAAGCAGGGGGCCAAGAATTTCACCTTCAACTTGACCCACTGTTTTTGTAGTGAGGCATCCAAATTCCTTCGTTTAAAGCGGCTCGTTCCTCGCCAGCAAAGTCACCATTCCTTGGAAGCGCTCCTGGGAGCAGATGCTTGAGCAGCCCTGGCCTCTGGGACCAGGGGGTGGTGGGACTCCAAGGGTCAGGGTTGTTGGCTGAGATCTGCAGATTTGCTCCCGATTCCTGGGACAGCTGATGTGATTTATGTTAGTCAGCTCCTGGAAAAGAAAAACAATAAAGTGATCTGAGCCTGGTGACAGCCACTGTGCAGGATGTCAGACTGTCTATCCCTGCTTGAACTTACTAAAACATGCTTTTTGCTGTGTATTTATTATCATTCTCATCAAAACAATTATTTTTTTCTTCTTCTCTTTTCCCCTTTTCCCCACTCTTTGGGACAGAAAATTCATCCTTTGGACCTTCTGTGGAGCAGATTGACCTGAGTTTCTGGCTTCCTGGGAAAGGTCTGGTCTGCCACAGCAGGGCAGCAGCTCTGCAGGTAAATGCAGGTAAATGTAATGAGAGAGTTGGACGCACTCAAACAAGCTCTCGGGGGACTCGCATGCCAGCACGCCTGGTTTCAGCATCCCAAATACACTCACTGAGTTTATTGTTTCGTGCTTCCAGGAGCGTTCCTAGTCAGCATGGCATCAGGGCCCTACTGCAAGTAGGCAGAGGGATTTCTTGCTGGTTCTTATGAAACTAAATGCACAAATTCCACCTCAGTGCCAGGAAATAGCTGTTCTGTAGCACTCCAGATCTCTACTGAGTGGTGCACACCCAGCAGTGTTACGGGAGGTGTGCTGGAAAGCTTCAGTCTGGCTGAGTGGATGTTCCCAAATGCCATGGGAGTTCCACAGTGACGTGTTTTTAGAGAAAGTCAGGAGTTTTGGGCTGCAATGGTATGAAATGCAAATAGCTGAATGCCCCTGGAGACACTGCATCTGAGACAGGGTCAACTTATAACTTAAATCAGATGGTTGGCCATACCTTTATGTCTAGGGTCCCCCTCCAGAGCCAGGGATCTCCACAGCACAAAGACATTTCAAGGCAGGGCAGGGTCAGTGCAGTTGTGTCCCATTGTATGTTCCCATGGTTTTCTTTGGAATCTCACCAAATCTGACAGTCTATTATTTAAGTCCCAGGTTTTGAAGCCACATGCTTCTCACTTTTTTTTTTTATCCCTTTAACGATGCCTCTGTGTTTTTCTTGCATTTGTGGGAAACAATTTGCAAAAAAGAACTAAGCGCAGCTGAATGGAAGAGGAAAAGGGAAAGGATTCTCTTCTCTTTTTTGCACTGTTTGGTGGTTACACTGCATTTTAGCCAGTCTCATAACAAGCTGGGGAAGAATATGGACTCGTATTCCTCAAAAGCCTGATGACAGCAGTACAATCCTGCTCTGTGGCTGGCAGGAGGCTGAAAGCAGCTTTGGGGTACCCCTGGGGACCAGCTCTTAGTCAGAGCTCACCCTGCTGTCCATAACTTGTGCTCTCCACCATCCACCCGTTTGAGAGAAATGCTCGAAAAAAGGACAGACAGACACTTAGAAGGCTGAGCATCCTGGGAGAGAGTGGAAGTTGAGTTGGTTTTAAGTCAGCTCTGGGCGGCTCAGCCCACGATCAGTTTGGTGTGTTTTGTTTTAGTCCAAGACCATGGCTTCAACTCCAGCTGAAAATTTCCTTTCAAATCCAGCTGAGCCCACCCTGCTCAACCCACAGTAATTCATGCTCACCAAGACTGGAGAGATCTGCTTTCCTTCAACACATTGTTCCATCCAGGGGCCTTAGTGGGCTCTGCAGAGGTGAGCAGGCATCGCTATCCCATCTCTACAGATGGGAAACGGAGCAATGTGTGCAGAAATGCCCCAGCTCATGGCCATGCCGCTGGCCAGAAGAGAGCTGGAAAGTAACCGGTGCCTGTGGATTCACAGGCTGCTCAGTTTATGAGGAGAGACTTCATTGCAAGGAAAACATGAAATTTATAGACGCTGAAATTATAGTGTTGGCAGAAGATGGCATAGCTGTAAGTTATATTTCTGCAGTCCACTCAAAACCTGCCTGGCTTCTGAACGGCTCCAGATTTCGAGGATACATTTTTTATGCAGAGTAAATTTGAAGTGTGTTTGGTCTCACTCCTCCCCAGTATGAGTTTTCACAGATTCCGCCTCTTTTTAGGATGGGAAATAAAGTAACTTCTACAGAGTATAGTTATGGGTCTCCTGTTACAAGAGACCTCCTGCAGCTTCCTGCCTTCACATGCAAAGGCAAATCCATGGCAGCAGCTGGGAAATGCTCCTTCCAGATAGTTGGTTTTTTTTTTATTTATTGACAGAGGTAAAAATTTTGTCATACATTATCACAGCGCTGAAGGGTTTGGGCTGAAGCCTCCAAAATGTGATCTCCTATTTGTTTTAAAGCCATATAGCTCTGTCAATCTTTCTTTAAGTTTGAGTTTTAAAGCTCTTTAACCACTGAAGGGATTCGTCTTCCTTTGCTTCAAGTGTCATTGCTGTGGGGTTGTGTTTTTGGGTTTTTGTGGGTCTTTTTTTAAGCAAAACACAAGAATAGCCACATCTCCTGGAAACGCTTTGTGATCTCAACGCTGTTGATGGGTGTTTATTAACTTTGAGAAACTCAGCATAGTGTCAGTCTTGCCTGTTGTTTTAATTTTAGGTGATATTAGGGCTTGTCTAGGGGTCAAGACCGTGCTGTCTAGTCTGAACACTGGCCTCCCCATTATGTAGAACAAGAGACATTTCTGCCATTTTCCCCCTTACCTGTCCAGGGTTATGAGTAGAGCAGGACAGTGCCCTGCCATCTGCCTTGGAGCCCTTGCCCTGACCACAGCCTCCACGATATTCATAGCTCTGTGAAAACTTTGCCTTCCTGTGGTCACGACTGCAGCTGACTGACTGCAAATGCCTAATATTAGTCCCCAAGCCTAAAAATTGTCTTCCCCCAAGAGAGACAGCTCAGTCCCATGTGTGGCCCCGCAGCAACAGCTTGCGTTGAGCATAGCACCACTCAGCCACTGTCCCTCCAGGGCTCCAGAGGTGTCCAACGCTGAGGCAGCAGACACCTACAGTCCCATTAATTTAAGTTTGCTCCGTGAGGATACAGTAAGAAAGCCACCTTACTAGAGATGCCGTTTATACTGGGAAAACGAGCTTTTTAGACAGCACAACTTCTGCCTCCCTACTCAACATCACCTGGAAGAGCAAAGCAACTCTTGTGGGGCAGAAACTGCAGTTCTGGAGAAGAGGAGGGGCAGGTTTGTGTGAATATTATCCCTGAGAGGAGTGTTTATTTCCTCCCCCCCCCCGCCTCCAGACAGTGTGCATCAATCTTATGCATGCACACTTACAGGCAGGCAGTTTATTTCTTAGTTTTATTCCAGGCAGTAGTATGAATATAGACTTTACTCCAGTGCTTGGAACTCCCGTTTCCTAGTCTCTGTGAAACCATCAGGTGGAGAGAGGAAGGCATGGGAGATAAATGATGTACAGTTGCTGTGAGTTTTAATGACCCTCAGACTAGGTTTAGACTAAATCCTACAACTAGGTTTAGACTAAATCCTACAACTTTGGGGCCACTTTTGAACCAAATCACTTGTGACTACTAACTGGTAACATTTTGACATCACTGTTCATCGTCACTACAATGGCCTGGGCTTTTCAGGCTAAAAATGAGGTTGTTCTAACACATTTTTCAGCATAGCCTCCAACTACTATTAAAAAACATAATCCAGCTGCAAAGATTCATTGGGGGATCCATAGTACAACAGGAAATGGAAATCTCTTCACATGCAGGAGAAGCACAAAGCCATAGATGAGGACTGAAGGCAACACAAGCGCCAAGCCTTGCATCTATCAGCACCCCTGGGGCAGCAAGAGCTACATTAAACCACAACAATGTCTGGAGCATCTTTGGGGAAATAGGGTTAAAAGTAATATTTGCTTTTAAAAACTGATCTGTCTAAGCAGCTTTCACTTACAAATCAGTTGCAAATACAGGCTTTGCTTTACCTTCTCTGTATGAAATGTATTTTCTTTGGGGGTTGCCTCCCCTCAAAACCAAGTTGTGGGCCCAGCTGAAGGAAGGTGCAGGAGGATCAGGTATTTCCTGCTAATATGAAAAGCTGGTTCATAATTTGAACCTGACTTTGCTTGAAAAGTCTGCTTTCCCTTCGCCATCCCCCCCTGTCCTTTTAGAGGCAGACAGAGGTTGCCTGTGTGTTTGAGCATACCATACCCAAACTTAGCTCACAACGTGTAAAAACAAATAGAAAGTGTGGCCCAGGCTGGGCCATTGGCTTCAGATAGTCCTGAATGCCACTGCGTATTTGGCTGACAGCATCATCCTGAGTGGCCCCTTTCAGTGGGCTGCATACCAGCCTCCTCAGACGCCCAGACCGTTGCTGAAAGATCAGCGTTGTAGGAAGTCAGTCTGCTCTAAGGAACACAGCCTTGTTTTTTTCATGGAGTTATGGATGTGTGTTTTATACGCTCTTCAGAGCCTTGCCCCTCACTTCTTCCTGGAAGCAACCCCAGGTGGGACCTCTCGTTTGAGGGGTCTCAGTCCTTCGGCTGGATTCACAACCTGCCGCCATCAGAAAGCACCTCCCGTCAAGACATCTTCAGAGAGAGCACGAGGAGAGGCTGAGATGAGCCACGTGCCGCTCTCCTTTGTGCCCGTGGCGGTGAAGAGCTTCCCAGGGTTTGGGTGCATTGCTGCTGAACGGGAGCGGAGTTGAGCCAGGGTGTAGGAGAGCCCCTGGGAATAAATCAGAGCTGCCAAATTGCCTGCATTGCTCAGAAGGGCATTAACGCAGCCACGTGTTCCCTGTCTAAATCTTTATGCCTAATTCAGACATCGTTTCAAGCATGCATCGCTCTGTATAGGGACAATTATGGAAGAAGTGAGAATCCTGAAAGCAAGAGGTCGGGTTAGAAAGACAAAGCTTTTAGTCTAAAAAGCCTGCGCTGCCTTCACAGATGAGGAAACAAAGTACAAAGAAATTAAGAAGCTTTTCCCAGAGAAACAGCCGCCCTACAACAGAGCTGACTTGTCCTTAAGCTTCCTGCACACAAACCTCTAACACCCTCCTTGTAACAGGCTCCTAATTTCCATGCAGCCCTGATCCTGCTTAGTCCTGGGCCCGGCCCCAGCCAGTGGGAAATGTTTCTGCTGTCCTTCCTAATTGGCTTCCTCCAAAGCATTGCTTCATGTATTTGCACTTTAGAAGCCAAACAACAATGTGAGAGCCTTAATGAGAGAAGTGTTGCATGCCAGCAGAGCAATAAATCTCCGGCAGAGGCTGGCATGGGGTCTGTTACCGCAAGTTCCTGCTGCAAACCAGTTGGGCACAGGCATCTGCTGCTGCCAGGGAAAAGGGAGAGTTTGGGGAAGTGGCTGACAAATGGCCTCTGCTTGTAGAGTCTCCCAATTAAATGAAACGCACTTTCCTTTCAAATCTGTTTACAAAAGGAGGTTTGTAGAAATGCAGCTAGCAAAAGATGCAAGAGGAGTGAGATGTGCCGTCACTGAATTATCGCTGCCTCTTGCCAGATGGCAGGTGAAAGCCCTGGTGGGGCCAGGGGAGCACGTCGGGCTTTCTCCAGAATTTGGAGGACCATGAAGAATTGCTCCTGCTTGTGAGCTGGGGCCAGAGCTCTGTGTCCTGGGGTCCTACCTTGGGCTGAGGTGGAGGACGGTCATGGGCAGCAGCACTCCGCCATCCGTGAGCTTTACAAGCCGGTGCTTTATGATCATCTCTGCCCTGGTCCATCCGGCTGAACCCCACTGCAGCCCCGGTCCTCCGGGGGGGGTGTTCTCTGCTCTCTAGGGGCCATTACTTGGGTTCCTCTGTTCCCTCCATAAAGCCTCGTCTAAAAACCGCAATGAAGAGGTGAAACCTCACATTTGGGAACAGTCACAGTATAACATGTGAATGACATCACCGTGATTTAAGAATATCCTCCCAAATATGTCTTTAACAAAGGTGAAAAACAACACCCCGAGGAAAGTTAGCCTGTCTATGCTTTTCCACCTACTTCTTATTGAACAGACGCCGTTTCACCGGGGATATTTGGGGAACGAGTGCTTGCTCAAGTGAGCACCCTGGAGAGGTGGCTGTGGATGGGGTTGCTGCAGCAGCAGCACAGCTGGATTCTGTAACGCTCCCCCTGTGAGTGGGGCTGACCTGGCTTTCTCCTAGGTCTCCAGCCCGTGCCGCAAACCCTTGCTCAGCTCAGCAATAAAGGTTTTCGACATGACAGGTTTTAGAACCTGATGATAATATTCAGCGAAAGGTATTTGCAAGTGCCAGATATTATTAGTTTCTGGGTAAGAAAACTGGAAAACCCTTCCCATAGTCTTGTGTAGCCAGAAGCTCTCTGAGGGCTCAGAAGACAAAATGATCATTTTGCTTATTCTGAGTGACAAGAGCAATCTATTCATTAATGTGACTTTCATCCATCAGTTCATTAATGCTTTATGTCTATGCTGATGTGTGTTTTGCCATTTGCTACTTTTTTTATCGCCATTATGTGACATGCTTTATCCATTGCACCAGGATTTATATCTGCCCTGTCACCTGCTTTATTCTTTCATTATATTTTATATCAGGTTTGCTATGCTTCATGTCCATACGACTTCCTTCTAGATATACTTTACTATATTTTATACATTACTTTACATGCCTTCTGCTTTACTCAGACATAAAAAATAATAATCTTGAATGTATTTAAGTGCTCACAGAAGTAAAACACTATTGTTTTCATTCAGCTGGGTAGAGGAAGCTGCTGTGTTAGCTTTTACTCGCAAAGCTATGAAGAACAAGACTGTCCTTCATTTTAAATATGGCAGCAGTTTCATCTCAATAGTAATCCAAAGATAAATTAATAAACCACTGCTTCTGTTTAGTTCTTATTCATATGAATGATTAATGGAGAGATCCCTCCCACCTTGACCTAGCCTTATAAAATTAAATATGGGATTCACCTCCCCATTAGGATACTTAAATTTAGTGTCTACTTTGTGCCAGGTATCTAAATTGCCAATGCATTCTGTGGAGATCTGGCCCAATGGTGGAAGCTGGAAGCTGTTTAGGTCACCTTAGAGCAGACACTCACAAGGGACCAGCTCCATCCCCCTCTGGCTCTAAGGGTCACACCTCCATTACTTCTCCTAACAGCTTCCACACAGAGATATCCCCAACTAACACCAAAATGCTGCTCCTTAACCTGAAGCTAAATCCCACCCTGGGTGTCCAATCTGAGATACATGGGGTGATTCTTTCTCCTGGATGAGCAGCTTGGACTGGGCACCTTGCTCATAAACAGCTCGTTAGCAGAGAGGAATCCTTTTGCAACGGCAGTCAGAGCTGCTTCCACATCACTGAGGAAACCATGGCCCAGATTGCCTCCAAAACGGACAGGACAATTGGGGTACACACAGACTTTGAGGTGTGTCCTACAACACCTCTGCCTCAGAGCTCCTGCAGCTTTGGAAGTCTCTGCTCGAGAGGTGGCTGAGGCAAGGGGCATCCACCTACGTGCAGGCACAAGCACCAGAGATGTGCTGCTGGAACACGTCTCCAGACTCCTGCAGCATTGGCACACGGATTTGTGAATGCTCATTGGACTCCGAAGGACTGAGGGTGCTGGTGAGTGCTGGTCTTCTTCCAGCAGAGAGCCCAACCTGGGATGAGGTCAGGCCAGGAGAGAGAGACACACTCCACAAGAACAGTTCACATCCAGAGCCAAATTCACCTTATTTGAGGGCAAAGGAGAGTCCTGTTCCACAGTTCAGACCGGGACCCTGCCCATTGCAAACCGCGGGAGATTTGCCCAATTAGTGGGTTGCTGCTTGCCACAACAGGAAAACAACATATTTCTGGAACTTAGTCACCATATAAAAATCTTACCCCTTTTGCCTTTTCCATCCCGAGGTTTGATCGTAACCTGCCCTTGTTGTTCACTATATGCAACTGCAATTACCCCCCATTAATGATATTTTTGTTCCTAGGCCCGATTTGCTCAGGAAACAAACAAACAAGCAAACAATGGATTATTTAGCTTCAAAAGGGAACAAGACTGCCTGCTGCTACATTTGCAAACCCCCAAAGATTTATTAGGAGACACCAAAAAAAAGGTGAGTGTTTTCTGCACAAAGCTTGGCAGAACATACTGTATGAATAACTGAATGACCTTTCAAATATTTACATGTACATAGGAGCCTGTATGGAGGCCATTTCTGCTCCTTTACCCACTCAAGCTTTCCATCCAAGTTCACTTGCAGCAGATAGAGAAACGCAGAATATGGGTTTTTTTAAGAAACCAGCCACGGCCAACAACAATAGGCAAGAAATGTAGGAAAACATGGATGATTTGCACAGCAGAGCGGAGCCTCTTCAGCGCCGTGAAAGTCAGTTGAAATCTAAACTGAACCTGGGAGAGCATGGAGCTTCTAGGAGTCAGTTGTGCTGATGAGTGAGTTGTAGGGAAGAAGGGTCCCAGGGCTCTGGAGCCGGACACAGTATTCCAGGTGGGGTCTCACGAGAGCAGAGCAGAGGGGCAGAATCCCCTCCCTCACCCTGCTGGCCACACTGCTGGGGATGCAGCCCAGGGGCCTCCTGGATTGATAGCACACATTGCTGGATCATGTTGAGCTTCTCTTCTACCCTTCTCTTCTACCAACACCCCCAAGTCCCTCTCCTCAGGGCTGCTCTCCATCCATTCCCCACCCTGGATTTGTGCATGGGACCTTGCCCTATCACCTCTCTCATCTCCCAGCAAATAAAAGAAGAACAATTTGGTGGCTATTGTGCAGTTCACAGAAGCAACACCCTCATTTTTTTCTCAGAAAGCTCCACGTGAAGGCATTTTTTCCAAGATGGCAAGACCCCTGTTCTACCTCACCTGGTCTGGGCGTGCCTGACTCCAAATCCATGCCGCTAATCCCAGCCTTGCAGGCTGCTCTCAGATGGATCCCCAACACCAGGTCACGAGCCATCCTCTGGGGTACCCAGATAATTGAAGGTCCAGGTAGGTTTTTTCAACAAAACCCCATTTCAGCTCTGCTGCTTGTTCGATAGCCTCAAAAATCTGCCTCAGATGCAGGCAAAGCAGCGTGTGCTGCGCAGTTCAGGGTTGGGACCTGGCGTGTCTTGGTCGTATCTCAGCTGTGCCCTGACCACAGAGATGTCCTTGGGCAGGTTACTGCTCTCCTCAATCTCCAGCTTGCTCCCAGGAGACAATAAGCTTTACAGAGCAGTTGTGTCTCCAGCACAGCAGTGGCCTCTTGATGTCACCGTAGTACAACTGATCGTGTTGTTGCCTCCGATGGCTCTGGATCTGGCTGGGAGCATTTTCAAGACAGTAGGGAGAAATCTTTCCAGTGTTTTTCACCCATTCCTGAAAGGCTGCATCAATCTTACGGGGTTGCAAATGGTCTTTTCTTGTGACTGTCCTCAGTACCATTGATCTTAAAACATTGCTGCAGTTTGTGTGCGTGGATCACACAAACATTCATCTTTTCTGCCAAAATGAAAGCGATCTATTTTCCCTGTATATGTCCACTATAAACACCTGTAGAGACAGACCCTCTTGTGCAGGTGCTTCATCCGTAGCTTTAGCCCACGGAAAGGACTGTGTCACGGGTACAGAAAGTTGAAGTCTGAGCCAAACTTCGGAGCCCCAAAACTCAGATGAGGATCAGCTGGAAACCTACAAAAATGTATTAAAACTTTGCAAAGTTTTAAAAATATCCTCCACCCACAAATTACAATATAAAAAATGGGAACATTTTGTTTTGCCATTTTCAAAATGAAATGTTTCACCTTCTTGGGCTGAAAAAACATTTGACCTCGAAATATGTTTCAGTGTTATATATGGTAAAAAAAAAAAAGTGTAGCAATCAAATCAAAATGTTTCACTTGACCAGATTTTGACAGTCCTATTTTTCAAGACACCACATTTTTGAATACTTTCATCTCAGGTTGCTTTTTTTTTTTTCCCCTTCCACATTTCAGAACTGCCTAAGGACCAAAAATGCAGTTATTCACAGATGTACTGTAATTAGCTAGAGCTTCTCTGTATCTCTTAAGAATCCAATCAATGATTACTCGAGTGAACTACAGAGGCCTTGCAGGAATTTAAGTAGGGTAGAGTCCTTAAGCTGATTTTCTGCATCGAGATTAATTTCATCCTGTTTAGAAAAAAATGGAATATATCCTGCTGTCTCTGTCCCCTTGTGACTGTCCTTATTAAGGGTCTAAGCTTAAAATTCTTGGTCAGACCAAGCTCCCACTGAGTTAATGAGGTCTTTGAATGGGATTTTGAATTGCTTTTGAATAGAGTGGTTGGAGATCTGTGGTTTGCACAAAAAGCCCTTCTTTGTTCTCCTTGCAGAAAACCCTCACCTTGAGTTGCACCCATCTGTCATCCTGTAGCTCTGACATCAACGTCTCCCTGCAAGGAACCTCAGTTTTAGTGAAATGACTGAAAGTGCCACTCTCCCCGGGCTAGAGACCACCAACTATGCTGACTGGGTTCCACATCAATTAGAAAGATAAAGGCCATCCTGGCACTCATTTCAAGAGGTAAGATGCTTTGCTGCCTGCAAAACTATTAATTTGGGTGAAATTATCTGGCCCAGCAGTTGAGAAATTTTGTCCAATGGAAGTTTCTCAACAGAGTCAATAGTTCTGTGGGACTTTTCTTGAGCATTTAGTCACCACATCAGTAGCTTTATCCGTGATGTTTTGTGTGTTTGTCTAAAACAGAAGTGTGAATATGGAAGAAAACATAATCTGGTGGTGAATCTTGGGACAAGTCCTGTTCAGACAGACTCCAGCTGGAGCCAGGCAAAGTGATCATGATAGCTTTGGTTCATGTGTCAGATAGACAAAAGATGCAGAAACAGAAATATAAGCCAAACTTAACTGAAACAAATCTTGGGTTAAAAAACCCAACCGTAATTATCACCGGGAATTTCATCACCATAAGTAGAACATATAATAATTTTAAAATTTCGATCAAAAATCCTTTAAAATGTACAAAAGAAATTTCTGCGGTAGCTTCTTAATGTAGCTGTTGAACTATGAAGTTGATTGGATATTTTTTAAGATTTCAGTGAAGGAAAAGGGGAAAAATAGCTGAAAACATTTAGCAATTACTGAACCATTCTTCTCAAGCAACACAGACGAAGAAGAGAACAAAATACAAAACAACCACTTCCTCTCCTTTCTACACTCCAAGAAAAATGATCTAAGCAGAGTTTTATATAGCCCAGCAGAAGAAAAGAGCAGAGATTCCATTAAATTCACTGACAACTTTGTCTATTTTACGTGGATACAGTTTGGATGGCCTAGTGATAGGTCTCAATGGGAAATTTCTACAACACACAAAAAGATAAGTTTTTTACATATTAATTTGCTGTTCCCACAGATTTTAAAAGTACTAAGTGGGTAGCAGCGATGTATGCTTGATAGTAGCTATAGAGGAACCCTATCAGCTGGGAGTTTCTTTTGATCCTGGTAGCTATCCAAAATGTTACATTTATTTCCAAGTTTTCTTTTATGTCTTTGAAATTCAGCCCAGGAGTCTCAGAAGAACCGCGTTTTGGCAATAGGTCCTCTTCCAGATCCCTTTTGGACCTGAGGAGGAGTCTGGATTTAACCAACACTTGGCATCACAATCCAGCCTTTATGTCTGTTCCCTTCCCTGCTGGATACACTGAATGATGTGGAATGAAAAGTTTGGCAAACTTCTCGTTACATTTTGGGTAAAAATTATTGTAGGGAAAAAGCTTTTCTCCTCTAAACCAGCTGTGTCATATCTAAATGGGATTTTTTTTTTTTTTCCCCTATGGTTTGGACTATTAGACTTCAGATCAGAGAAAACTCCCTGAAACTTCTGCTGCCATCAGTATATCTGACTGCCTCTATTTCAGGATAATGTCTCAGGATCCCCGGGCAAGGGCTTTTCTTGTCTTCATGGATCAACCTTTTGAGGCCTGAGCCCACCAGACCATTTCTCTGCTGGCACTGGTTACTTAGTGCAACACCCTGGATGGGTATTCACCATACCAGCACGGGGAACATCTGCTGAAAGCATATATCATCCTTACAAATGTGTTACTGTGTGTGAATTATGGAGAGGGGAAGGGAATGGACTGTGTGGTCCAGTGGTTGGGGTCATGGAGCCAAATTTTCCCAGCGTGAATCAGCAAGTCCACCAGCTCCAGCAAGGCGGGTAGGTGTAACGTCCAGCTTTCCTTGGAGGAAAGCCTTATTTACACCTGTATGAGTCAGAGGAGCATCTGCTCTGCAAGCTCCACCTCTGCCAAATGAAAAAGTCAATGTGTGAGCATGGGCAGTCCTTGACCTCTTCATACTCAAGGGGCCACCCATCTAGAAGCTGCTCTCCAAAACCCAAAGAGAGGACACTCCTGGAAAGTCCCACTGACACCTCAGAGCAAGGATTAGGAAACCACATTATACGTATGGAGAGTGGAGTCTTGGCCTCACCCAGGGCAGTGGTTTCCCACCATAACAACCTCATGAGCAACAGCTCCTAGCAAGGAAGACACTACTGCCTTTGCTCTCCTTGCTGGCCTCAGGTTTACCTTGCTCACTGCGCATCGCCATGACTTAGGGCTCCAGCTTGGCTAAAAGGCACTTCTGAGGGGCCGGATTCTGCTTATTTTTTATTGTTGTCCTTATGGTGCTTTTATTGCTCTTACTCTGTCTCCATTGGATCCAAGACTGTGAGCACAAAACAATCTCCTTTAAGTCAATGGTGTAAATCCTCTACTAAGAGTGGTTTTACTCTAGTTTTATGCCAGAATAACTGCAAACTCAATATGAATGAAAGAAAAAGTAATTTATATTCCTGGCCAGCTTTTCTTTCCCAGCTCCTGCCCAAAACAATTTCATATCTATAATGTTCTTTTGCAGCTGTGGGGAATAACAGAGAAACCTACTCCAAGGTAACAATGATATTGGCTACACAGTGTTAGATTTTAAAATGAAGAAATTAAAGACTGGCACTCTTTTTTAGAATGATATAAAGAAACAACCTGAACTTTATCCAAAACTAAATTAGCCTGTTAAAAAAGTTAGGAGATAAATACAGCTTATTTTCTCATGTAAAGAAAAAAGAAACAGGGTTTGTTTCCAGACAGGCTTCCTGGTTGCAGGTAGAATTCTAAAAAGGAAATCCCAAAATAGCAAAGAACAATTTTACCATACCAAATCCTTGATATTTTGCAGAACTGCTGTTGTTTCCCCTCTTTTCATTTGGTAGATGTCTTGGGGGAAAAAGAAAAGTTAAAGCATAAAAGAGAAATTTTGATTTTCTAGGAGATCAGAGAGAGCTTTGTTAGAGGTGTAAGTATTTATACTTGCAGAGAATGGGATTCACCTGTTCTAACTAGCTCTTAAAAAGACCATGCAGATAGTCTGAGCAGTTACCTAAGCTCTGTGGAAAGGTACAAAAGGGTTGGAGATGTTCCCAGGAGGCAATCTGTCCCAGCAGTACAGAGTTCATGTTTTACCAGTGATGGGGCAAGTGCTGTAGCTTAGACCTCACATCAGACAGAAAAGATCCAATTCTTATTAAAATAAACCCAACTTTTGTTAGTTTCTTTAGTCATTCATTTTCAACTTTGTTTTGCTTTTTTATTGTGCTCTAACTGTAACTAGACACAGAAATGATCAAATGGAACATTAAGCGCTTTAGGGAGTGGTCCTAAATAGGTTCCCTACCCTGGGAGTATTGGTTTAAGTTGCGCTATACAGGCAGATATTGGGATTCCATTTTCACAAGAAAATACTGCCTTTTCTAGTTTGCCCACCTCCGCTTGTTAGCACTGTTGTGTAGCCTTGAAAAGATTTGGGCTTTGTAACTGACAGCCTGCAAATGAGATTCGTGCCTTTTGATTGAGCAAAGCTGGAAATCTCATCACAGCAGCTAGTTTGGACTTCCATTTGCCGACAACCCATTGTGCAGGAGAGACGAACAAAGGAGATGTAATAAGCCAGGTTCTTTGTTTAGGAAGGTGGATGGAGTTTTTTATTTTTATTCTTACAGCAATTTTTTTTGACTGAAGAAATGGTACTTCATAAAAATCCCTAAATACAAGTGCATGGTCCAGTTCCGGGGTACATCATATTCCACTGTTGGCTGGTAGAAAACACAGGATGGTTAAACACCACTTTTTCTCAATAGTCACATGAAAATTATTAGATCTGTTGGAATAAAAGCAATAAAGAAAGGGCAGACAGGGCATAAGTTCAGCACCCGCCGTACTCTGGAGCAGGTGAGTATTCTAACAGAGCAAAATCATTGGTAACTTCTGTTACATGCTGATTTGGCAGCAAGAGGACCATGGCGGTTGATGGTGACCTTATCTTGGGAGAACAGCTCTTGAAGCACACCCCTTGAATATGCCCTTTTATCTCCTAAAACTACTCCGATTTACATACTAATTTATTACCTATGCTGTCTTGCATCCCATATGATACGCTTAGCGACACCTCATTCTACTGGTTAAGATTATATTCATATCACTTCAACCTTGACAGCGACATTAAGACCACCTAATGCATCACTTTCAGAATTCGCAAATGTGTAAAAAAATGCTTGGTTCATCACAGCTTCACTTCACTAATATCTCATAAGGTCACTTGATGCTAAAATAGCGTATTATCTCCTCTCCACACACTCTAAATTTACTAGCTGGTATAATACAAGATTAATTGCTTTCATTACTCCACTATATTCATTTTCTTATGTTACAATAAACATTATATACTTATTTCTATTATACATACGGCGCTACATCTGCTAAGAAATTTAGCAAATGGCGTGGTTAGATCAATTAAGATTTCCCTTGTTTAATGTGTATTCCTTTGTCACCGTTATTTTTAAAAGACTTAATCTAAACAAATACCTTTCTGCAGACAGTGCCCTGATTGCACGTTCTACGCTGGGATTTAGGGAGTCACTATTAAGTGAGGCTGAGCAGTGGGAGGCGAGGGAGGCAGGCGAAGCACAGGGTCTTTTCTGTGTTTTACAGCGTAGCAGAAACCTGGCTGCTTTCAAGGCACCGGATTTTTGCTGCGAGGTGCCAGATGATAATTTAGCTCTCCAACTCCAGCTGTGCCAGACACACTACATTTTCATAACCAGTTACATCAGGGCACCGGGAAGTTTGGAAAGACTGAATATGGAGTGCGTATGGCTCTGATAGGGTTCGTCTGGGACCGAACTGTAGTTGTGTTTACATTACAACCATATAGATTCAGCCCAGCCTTATGCTGCTGCGCATATGAGGCCATCCTGCTCGTTTTGGTGGAGTTACATCCTATTTGCACCGCTCTGACTCCAGGCAGAGTCCGCCTCCCAAAATCCAGGCCACGGAGGAGAGGTGCAGAGCTTTAGCTCAAAAGTTTCTTTAGCTGCAAGGGTAACGAGCCAGCCAGCGGCACGCCGGCTCCTTCCTCACCTTCTGTTCCCTGTCATCTCTCAATCTGTCTTCATCTCTCATGCTCTTTTACTCATTTTCACATCCCCGAGAAGCAAACAGTAAGATTTGCTGTCGTTCCTGTGTGCCAGTGCCAATTTTCAGCTCAGAACTTGGGTCTGCACCACAAGCAGCCATCGTGCTGCTCACGGCAAATGCGCTGGACACTGTGAACCTGGCGGCACAAGCCAAAACAGACCCTTCTCTGATGCGTGCATTGTCCTGTTCAGGAAATATTTCTGAGTTAATTGCACTAGCCTGAAACCACAGGTGGATTTAGGAATTAGGAGCTGCAGCAGCAGGAACGGTCAGTGGTACGTGCTGCAGAGGAACTCGGCGCACCAAACTGCTGACTGTAGAATCATAGAATCACAGAATAACTTTGGTTGGAAGAGACCTTTAAGATCATCAAGTCCAACCATTAATCCAACACTGCCATGTTACCACTAACCCATGTCCCTCAGCACCACGTCTGCCTGGTTGGGAAATACCTCCAGGGATGGCGACTCCACCACTGCCCTGGGCAGCGTCTTCCAGTGCTTGACAAGCCTTTTGGAGAAAAACTAATTGAGCACTGTACCAGTGTACCAGTGTACCACGGTACTGGTGCTTGCTCCAAAACATCCAGCCATTGATGAAGGAGATCACTGCACTGAGCAGTAGGTCGTTTCAAACTTTGCGTATTTCTTCCCATTGAGAATTTGTAGGGTGATGTGCACAAGCTTTGCAGTGTAAATGAAAATCTTGTACTTGGGCTGCTGATTTTCATTATCTCTCAACCCACCTCCTGCCCGGAGGCACTGCCTGTCCGTGTTACACGTGCCTCAGTCAGGCCCTGGAGACCAGACATTGTGTGGGTGAGCGAGCTGCCGTGTGGGAGCAAGAAGAGGTGCTCTTCTTTTGCGACTGAGGAAATAAAGATTTAACTGAAAAAAGTGGTTTTGCTTTCTCATTTTCTCTACTTTTATCTCTAACAATGCTCAAAAATCAGTTTAGTTCGGTCAGGTTTTCAGCCATCCTGCTAGGGCTTGTCCTGGCAACCCTCCATACAGGTCTGCAGAGCCTCCCTCCACCCAAGGCATGTTTGGAAAGGACGGATAAGATCTCCAGAAGTCACTGGGAAGGAAAGCAGAGTTGTCTGCTCCCGACACAGGGTGCCACTGAGAATTAAAAACCAAGATGAAAACAGAAGAAATTAATCTAAGTGTCTCAGGTATAGCTAAATAACGGGGTTTGGAGTGTAAATGAAGTGGGGGATTGCAGGGGCGTGCACGTTTCTGTCTAAGCCAAAATTATCAATATATGAGCAAGAACTTTATCAGCTGTGGTATGGAACCATTGGAAGCTTGGCCTGGATGTCCCCAGACACCTGATCAGGGTTTATTTATTTATTTGTCCCTAATGGAGCACTTAGAAGAGAATGAGGGAAAATCCATGGAAATTGCAGAAAGAGATCAGGCCTAATTTTTTATTTTTTTTTATTTTTTTGTGAGGGGTAACGGTGGTGCAAGACCTAAATATTTGGCTTCAAAAATGCCAGCGCTACTCTATTGCATAACTCATACTTTCATTCCCTTTACTGGGCATCTTCTTCAACTAAAATTCCTGCGATGCCTCATGATTCGTTTTCCTAAAAGACAGCAGGATGTACGTCTTGGGATTTGCATGGAGGTTGTTCAAGAAACATGTAAATTCAGCTGCAGAACCAGGTACTTTTTGTTTGGATGAAAAATATTCAAGCCTTTCCCAGGAAAGCAGAGGATCTCTAGGCAAAAATACAGATATTTAACTGAAAACCTACTTTCCTTTCAAAAATGGTTGTGACGGAGCATTTGCAACAAGCTGTAGCCAAGATCCAGGGTAATGCAGAGGGTAATGTTTCTTTAAATCTTTTTTGGCATTTTACATCCTTTTTCTCCCAGAATATTCCTCTTCCTACTTTTCAGTAGACTAATTCCCACTGTTGCTTTTAATCCTATTAAATGTGGACATATATTGTGGCACAACTGACTGAATTTTAATTGGTATGGTAGCACCTGAATGTACAACAGGTTGAAGCAGGGTCCTTGGGAACGCTGTCTGCACTTGTGCATCCCTGTAGTGACAGACCAGCTTTTGGTGCTCAATTATTTTAAGTTCAACAATTGGTTTGTGGTCTTTTTCTAGAAATGAGAGTATCTTGCAACAATCTCCACGAACGCAGCGCATCTGTCGCTCTCAGCCTACAGCCCTCCTCTTGGACTGTAAAAAACCAAGATCTGTTTCATACCAGACTAAATGCTGGAATGCTATAAATCCCACCACACACCTTTTTAAAAACAGCTATTTTTTTTCTGAGGCGCTCCGGCGGGTTGGGTAACATAGACCCCGGTGTTGTGCTGGGGACCGTTGTGAGGCTTCATGGCAGCCTCCCCGGTGAATTCTTCATCCTCAAAAAGTGATTCCAACTCCCTTACCCCATCTGCTTAAATAAAGACACCCTTATAAGGCATGTTTGTGTGCTGGCTTTCAAGGCTTTTCATTCATTTTTTTCAATTTTTTTTTTTCTCCCCTACTAGAGCAATGACTGGATGCTTCTTTGCTGGTAGTGGAAGGGGGAGAAAATGTTTTGAGGATGGGAGCAATTCAGAAAATCCTATTGATTATGATTTACTCTGATTCTGCCCTTATAGCATTGATCACCCTTATCTAGAAGCACAATGGGGACTTTTGCCCTGGGCCAGGCCGTGATGGTACTCCTCAAAACCCGATTGATTTCTCTGAAATGGTCTCTGAATGGATGAGGAGCTCTAGTTCCCTTTACACTTCTATTTCCCAGTTTGAGGCCTTTTTGCAGAGGTCTTTGCCAGGCATGATGCTTTTGTTTCTCCTTTTCTTAACTCCACTCCAATTTTTTGTGCAAGAGCATCCCAAACTCTGTTACTGGTAGTGCCAATGGTCAGGTAAAGAGCCCTTTTCCATGGGTGCCTGACAACCCCAGCCATGCCCTGCCTGAGGTGGGCAGTGAGGGGGAACGGGTGGGACTGGCAAGGTCAAACTGTGGACACAACATTCTGTTCTCCACACCACTTCAAGGCCAGAAAGAACTGCCAAAGGCAACAACCCAACAAATCTGTCCCTGTCACTTCTTTTTCCCGGGAGATGCCCATTCCCCAGTACCCCTCACCATTCCTGCCCATGCTGCTGGGTCAAGGGGCTCCTGGGACACTAATGTATTAGCCTTGCTCCATTTTTACTAAAAGAGAGGGGAAGTCCATTACTAGGATTAGGTAAAAACTATTTTTTCTTTTTTTTTTCCTTTCTGCTGGAAAATATCAAGCCATTGGGATACTTCTAATCCTGAACTAGGAGAGAAATTAAGAAAAGAACAACTTGTCCAAACCAGACTTTTAAGAAATATGTGGAAAAAATCAGGCAAAGCTTTATGTATAAACATATACACATATACACAAAAGAACCTGTGATTCAGAATACTCCATTTAACTAATTTTCATTTTCAGAAACATCTTCAAAACACAAAGTGAAGCTGGACATCTTTATTACTTTAAAATGTCCAAGCTGGCTGGTTTGTGAGGGGTTTTTTACTGTTATACCTGAAATAAAGGTGAAAACACTGATTAAAACAGGCCCATTCTGCCAAAAACTTTGAATCGCACCTAACAGGCATTTTCCCAAGGAATCCTTCCCTGGGAAATCCCAGTTTCGTTTTGCTCCCACCCTGAGCTTCCCATTTAGAACGGGTAATCTCTACACCTTTGCACCAGACACCCACATATCCTTGGATATATGTCCGGAGACCAGAAAATTTATGTGTTTTTCTTCCCTTTGCTGTGTCCTCTTTCTCAAGCCCTTATTATACTTCTATTCAAGATGTTCTTTAAAGATGTTAACTTAAATCTGTATAAATATATAAATATACATGTATTTGTGTTTGTGTGTGTGTATATGTATATATAGTCCCACCACAGGCCACAGCAACCACGGCAATTTCCCTGTTGGAAAAATTAATACCCATTAAACATTTTCCAAATAACTGTGGCAAGAAGGAGGATTGGTCCGTGCTCCCATTTCCCTCCTTGGGGACCAGATTTCATACCCTGCTGAAGCTCCCGCTAGCAAATGCGTTTGGTGGTTTCGGCAGGATCCCAGGCAGATGTTTATGCATCCCACAACGCCATCACACAGAGTTATCTATGCACAGGGTGACAGCAGGTCAGGAAGGAGATTTGCCACGTGAGGCCACCCTGTCCCTGCCTGTGAATCACCCCCTTGCAGGAAAATGTGACTTTGGGGCTGCTTCAACCCATAGACTGCAAAAAAATGGGGCTGTTCTGCAAGAAATCATCACTTGCACCATCAGAGCCAGTAAGTAAGCTCATTCCCAAAGAATGAATCTAGAGCTCTTATTTATGAAATAACCAAAGACATCATTTTTTTCCTCGAGTTAGATGACAATAGATTTTTTAAAAATATTTTAAAAACGCCAACTAAGTGAAAAGTGAAAACAAGTCACGTATTTCAGGTTATGAACACATCCAAAATGACTCATCTCACTGAGATTTTATCAGAATGAAGCACACTATTCATCTTGAAACAAAAGATTTTACATCAGCTTCCTGCTATTTTGTGTTTTCTTTTGCTTGGAAATTGGTACAGAGTTTTTTAAGGGACACAAACAAGTTTTCATTAAAAAATGTTGCCCAACTGCTCTTAGAAAGGGAGTGCTCTGTTTTCATTATGAACTGTGAGCACAATCTGGTTCTTAAATTCTAGGGTCCTGACTCTTTTTTTTTTTCACAAAAGAAACCATTTTATTTTCATGCTTCCTTTTATACTCTGCAGCAGAATCCAGGTGAGTCACAACCCGAGGGTCTGACTTTGACATTTTTTTGAATTAACTATCTTGATTTGTGGCAGCATAAAAGAGAATAGATTTTCACCTTAAACCCCCACTTCTATTTCTGCGTGAAATGAACTGAAAGAAACTGAAAGCAGCATTAAAGGCTAGTGTTTTTAAATAAGTCACTTCATATATATTCATGCAATTTGCACTCCGAGGAGCTGCTGTGTCTGGATATAGCTTTCATGACTATTCAGTAGATTCTAATCAGTTAAACCTTCACATCCCTCCATGTGGATATGTGTTTGTTTAAATGAACGAGTATTAAAAATACCCAAGGAAGCTATCACTCTCTGGATTAGGGACTCTGTACCATCAACAGGGGCAGTGCCGGGCACAAAAAGGGCTTTCGTCTGCTCGGAAACCCAAACTGCATCTGCTCCATAAATAACAACTCCATAACGCTGCCTGTGTCCAGGCCTTCATGCTGCGTTTATTGCTGCAGTGGCTGACTCGAGAGTGCAAAAGAACCTACTCCTGAACAAAGGCTTTGTGGGTTGGATTCCAAAATGTCTCTACCAACAAATCCCACACTCCCAAACCTGCCCGTTGCCAGAAGGAAAACAAGGCTAAATGTCCGTGTAAGCTGCAAAATGGATCCCGAAGAGCTGAAAGCCGAAGATCTTGATTTTCAGGTAGCTGAAGTGAGTGTATTTCTGGCAGCCCAAGCTCTCCCATGCTGAAAGCAGCTGGAAGCAGAGCATCTGCTCCATCTTCTCCATGTCCCACATTGCCGGCCACTGATCCCCCTGTGGCACTGCCCCGGGACACACTGCTGTGCCAGGCACGCTCCAGTGCAGGATCCTCAGCAACGTGAAGACTAGCTGGTCACGGGCAAAACCACCTTCCAGAAGTCTCATAGACACATCCATTGATGGTGCCAGTGGTCCCAATACCAGTGCCAATTTGAGATCCTTGGAGGCAGCCATGAGCACACGCAGTCTCTGCAGCATTTGGGTTCATGAATCAAACCACCCACATTTGGTCCTCCAGGCTCCAAGGGCTGTATCTATGCTGGGGTTGATGGAGTTACTCACATACAGCTCTCCAGGATGGCATAGCCTCCATGTCATTCCTGAGGGAATCATATATGTTTTCCAACTGCCGGTCCAGAAAGGCTGTCTCTCCCATAGGTCCTGAATAGTATCTGCCAGTCCCATGCAGATGCCTTGGATGATCCAGGGCATCTGAATTTGTAGTAAAGAGCTATTTTTCAGCTACTGAATGAAGTCTTGGATCTTCACTGACTATAAAAAGACCGTAGATTCCTAGGTTATGTGCAGACACCTGTATTTCGGTGTCTTAATTTGGAGTTTAATCTTGAGATGTCTGTGAGTTAAATATAAAAGTCTGAGCTGATCACTGTTGTCTCTCTTCATCACCAATGGAGAGGAACAGATACCTCCTGGCAATCCCACCTATGACAATGTCTGATTTAGGAAGAGATGAGTCGAGTTTCAGGGACTGTCTGTCTCAGCACTGAGAGGATGGATTCTCTCCCCATTTCCTTCAGTGGCTACTAATCATTCGCTATCTCTGAATCAGACAGGCCTGGAGATTAGAGATATCTCTCATCCTACATCTACAAAACACCTAGCAAAATGTCCTCTCTTTGAATACCAAATCACAAACTTCAGAACACAGTGCTTGGGAATAAGACTTCTCTCCGGAGAAATGCTTTTTAATGATACACGCCTTCTGGAGTACAGATTATTAAATGAAGTAGCGACCATTAAAATATGAAACAGGTGGATGCTCTGACAATGCCAGCGTGGCCATCAGCTGCTTGTGAAGGCTTTCTGTGCCTGGGCTGTGCCTTCAAAGCTCCTTTGTCAGCAGCTCTGTTGAAAAAATAGGATTCAGATCCGTACCTCAAGGTCACCAAAGTTTTAACCTGGTAAGAATAGGGTTTCAGAGTTAAAAAACACCTGTCTCATCATGTGTGCCAGTTCTATAATCCCTAAACATCTTTCTGTATGTGACAATATTTGTTTAGCCATGTTTTTCTGTGGTTGAGGGGGGTGGAGGGAAGAGAGTAAAAATACATCAAATTCAACAAATAACGTTTGAGCTAGTGTGGGGCTAGCCAGATCTCAGCTGTATGATACAGGCTTGGGATTCATGTACATATTTATGGGTTCAGAAGCTCAATCAGGTGAGATGCGGACAAAAACCAGATGCTTACTACTGCCCAGCTCTCTCTTCTAAGAAAGCCACCTATGACGACTTTGGCAAATGTTTCATAGAAGAAAAGCAAACCCAAAAACTATAAAGAGAAGTTGTCTACTTTTGTAACTTTAGTTAAGCTGTGTTCTGCTGCTTTATTTCATCAGAGGCGTGTTTTGCAGAGCTTTCAAACTGGACAGGATTACATGTGTTCTCAGAGTCAAGAACAAACCCATTACAACATGCACACAAGACATGTTTAGATGTGTAACACTGACCGGGCTGGACCTGAGAATTTTCATTTCTTTGTGTAAGATATGAGAACATTGAACAAAACATGGCACAGTCAATGATAGTACTCGAGAAGTTTGGGAAATCGAAGAATAAAGAATGTTACGAAGGAATGTGAAGATGTAGAGGTTAGTTCTCTGAAGACAGGATGCCAAATATTTTGTGAGATGCTGTCATTGGAAAGGGCCCAGAATTAAATTAATATATTAAAAGCAAGTAAATGTAGAGAGTAGAGACAGTGAATGACAAGGAATTTGCCTCTGAAGTGCCAAGAAATTACTCACACACAAACTCATGAAAGCTTTTCTGGGGTAATTAATGGTTTCTCTACACAACAAAACCTGAGTTTTGAGAATTAGAAACATCTCTGAGCCTCACAAGCCCTTTGCGTAGCATGGTGCTGCATTTGGAACAGGAGGGAGGTGGGCTTTGATCAGAAATAATGGCTTTTGCTGAAGTTTGGTTTACTTTCCAGACCTGTTTGAAATCCATTCCCACAGCAAAATTTGGTGGGATGCCCTGAACAAGGTCATTTGAAAAATAAGAAGGAATTTAAAGTTGCCTCACAAGCCACTGACAGCTCTCTTTCTGAGAGACCTCTGATGGGATCTCAGAGTCCACTTACACCCGTGTAAACTCAGGGAACCTGTTACTTCTGATCTGCAGTATTAGAGGGAGGAGTTGTGGGCTGAGAGTCATCTCCCAAGACACCAGACACCCAACCTTTAGTCCTTTAAGCCTAAGCTTGCCACTGAAGGCTCCTTCTGGAAACAGAAATAAGCAGGACCGGTTCACCCAACGTGTCTTAAGTGCCTGTTTCAGGCTAAAAGGAAACAGCCTGTAGTGGTGTAGATGTCTAACTATTGGTTATAGACAGACATTTAGCTTCTAGACACAAAAGATAAAGTGGATCTTTTGGCCTTCTCCCACTAACATCTCTGGGAAATAAAGGGGGCAGCTTCTATCCATCTCTCTAGCAATTTTCCCTTTGTCATGTGACAAAAGTTGCATTTCATCTAACCCTTTGATTAGGGTGATATCAAGGTCAGTAGAAACATTAAAGGTTTTTTCAAGTCCATGAATATATTTATGGTCATTTTATCCTTAGGGATAGCTTAGCTCAGGACTGTTTGGGTCTAATAGGTCTGGAGAAATTTGGACTGCGCCTGATCCACAGTGCTATCTGTTCTCAAATCTCCGACATCATGGGGTTGTAGGTCTTAAACGACAAAAATTTCCCATGAACAGAAGAGCAAGGACCTGAAAAAGGAAAACTGATAATTTTCTAAAGGCAGAAATCTGTGCAAGGGATCTTGCCAAATAGCTGGTCAAGCGAGGCGAATGTTCAGAATTTAGGATTAAAAAAGACCAGATGGTCAAATCTCCAAACTCCAAGCAAAGTGTCAAAGGAACTAAGGGAATTGCTAGAACTAGAAAGACACTGGATCAGATACTTCCTTGGAAAATGGAAAATTAAGAGTGGACAGAAGTGATGTGTACACAACACCTGCCAAAGGAAAATGCTGCAGGGAACAGCAGAGCAAAACTAAAGGCCTGTAAAGATTGACATTGCCAAAGGGGAAGATTCTAGGGAACAAGGATGGGGGGGACAATAAAAACAAGCAAAAAAAAAGTAAGTTTTGATTTAATTAAAGAGAACAGGCTTGGATTCACAAATGGCAGATCATGTATAGCAAGCCAGGTGAAGCATTTTGGCAGAGGGAGCCACGGAGAGCATTTAATGAAATTTTAGCAGTGGAATGCAGTGAAAGCAGACTTCCAAGGTCACCACATTACTGGAGCTGGGCATGAGAAACAAGACTGATGAAGAACAGTTGACGGGTATGATGATTTGGGAACCTGAAGGAAACATTTAGGCACCCCATACTTGGATTTGTTTTTTTCTCATGGGTTTGTAGTACTTCTTGAAGCTACTTACGAAACAGTCCAAGACGCTGGACCTTTCTTTCAAGTGGGCAACATGCCAAGGATGGATTTGTCGTTATAAATCACAGGTGTAAAATCTTACCAGATCAGGAGTGTGAGACAATAGGAACTATGTGATCTTTGTAGCCATTTTGCCCTGGTGTAGGTGGCATTGCCTGGGCTTCCTCAGATTCTCAGTCTTGGAAAAAATACAGAAAAGGTAGATGTATTTTCGCAGTGTTGTTCTACCTGTGGACAGAAGCAAAGATGTTATGGTGGCATTTTTGGTAGGGTCTCCATTTTTTCCCATCACCTGTCCCTGGCTATTGATCAAGGATCCCAGCATCTGTGTCATCTCCATTCCTCCCCCCAACATCTTTGGTACTGCTGTCAACAACTATGGCCAACTTTCCTCATTTTGTTCCACTTTCTGATGCCAGCTAAAAGCTTTTCCCATTTACTAATGCAGCGATTAAAGATCAATAAACTTTGCTCCCAAGGGCTCCTTCTTCATCCATTTCCAGGCTGTTGTCTCCTTCCATTTGCAGGAATCTTAAATTTAGATACTGCCTTTTGGAGGCTGCTAAGTTTATCTCCTCCTGTTCTTCCCAGCACTTGTTTGCTTCATCTGTGACTCACTGGAGTCGGAGTTACAGCAATTCAGGTGCTGGCTCCCAAAAGAGGAGCAAAGGAAACTTTTTGTACCCCCTTTCCATGACCTATTTCCAAACGCAGCTCCAGTTCCACACCCAGACATGGCAGGCACAAGTTTTTGGGTTACCAACCAGCTGCATTTGACGCGTGAGGTCCCAGGGTGGGAGAGAAGCTGTGGCCCCATTCAGAGCAACCTGCACAGGAAAAGACCCCATTGCTGGGGGTCTCCCCCACCACATTTCCTTCTGTCACCCCCCATGCTGAGGTGACTTGGTGTCCCACGGGCATGCAACACCCCCATGCTGGGAAAAACTTGGGATAAATGCACTAGAGAGAGAGCAGCAAAGCAATTTACAGTACGGTATGGAGGTTTACAGAAACACTTAGAAATTTCACCAAAACCATCTCATTTTCAGGCTTAAATTATGTTTTGCAAGTAGGTGAGGTGAGAACCCTGGCTGCAGACTCTCCTGAACGACTGACAGGAGTTGAAGTAATGAGGTTTTGAAATCAGCTCTTGGCCTTTCCATGAGTTCTCACAGCTTTTATTACTTCTGCATCTCTAGCTGAAAATTCGTCTTGCATTCCCAGAATGCAACAGAGATATGAAAACATGAGAGTTAACTCTGTGCGTGTAGAACAACAGTTTTACAGCAGTTGGTTTGTGGGCTAAACACAATCAGATACGAGGCAGATTGTCCTGAACTGACTCAAGTGTTTGGTTTTGCCTTGCTTTTTATTTCTGATCTCACTCACTTTGGCTTGCATCATGATTCCTTCCGCCGACATCAACACCGCTAAACCCAAAAAAAAAAAAAAGGCTGACACAGCAATATTCAGATTTGATTTGTGCTGGAGATATCCCACTGACTTTAGCAGCCAAATTTACCCCAGTCCTTACAGCAGGTTCCTGTAAGGAAACTTTGCTTTCTGGCAAAAAACGGTGTGTTGTTATCCCATGTTCTACCATCTCCTACGATGCAAAGCAGAGTTTTTTCTGATTCAGTAATTCATGCACAGGGGACTCAGGTATGTTTTAAATATGATGTATTCTAGATGTATTTTGAGTCAGTGTTTTTTCCATGCTTTTCATGAGCCCACAAACAGCTATGGTCACAAAGGGATTTCTCTCTACTTCAGAAAGACTTCAGGATTTGTTTCGTCCTTTGGTATAAACTAGAATTGGCTTGTAACACCTCATAATTTTGTTTTCAAAACCACTAGGATTAAAAAAAAAAAATCTGTGAATTGTGTTCTCTCACAGGATATAGTCTTGCTGTATAATAGGGATGGAAATAGTGTGAAAAAATCTGTCCATTTTGAATTATCTTCTTATCTTCTGAGCATTAAATATAGAAAAGGATAGTACATAGACATACTGGGTAGCTGGATAGTAAGGTAAACAAGTAGAGAGAGAGAAATATGTTAGAGAAAAAGCTTTAAGTATTAGGCAAGGATTTGGGAATCATCCTCAAATGAAAGATGTGGTCAAGCTGTAAATTAGATATAGCTGTAACGTATCAGCTTGTTGATTAAGCATGCCAGATTGATTGATTTTGGTGCCAGACAGAACGACATCCTATTACTGGAGTGGAGACTATAATGATGCAGATAAAGCAACCGCACCATCTTCACTGGCTCTAAGCTGGAGTGTGGCTTGATCTGGTGTTCCAGTATGTGGCCGTGGTCTGCAGCTCACCGCTCCCCACATCGCACGCCGTTATTCCCCACTTTCAGATGGGAGAACAAGCACGGATTAGCTGCTGTAAAGCGTAAGGGCCTTGGGTCTCTTTTCCACCACTGTGACTCTTAAGAAGTGCCGTTGACTATTTTTGCTTCCCTGCAGGCTGTGCCTTACTGCCAGCTAGTTGATTATTTATTTATTTATTTAGTGCCAGTTCAAAGCGATGGAGGCATGTTCGTGCATTGCAGTGAATTCCCAAAGAGACTAAAGGCTTGAACTCAAATGCTTCCACCAATGCACAAAGCTTGGTCTGCCAGGTCCATGGACAGCACGTGTCTGAAGATCATTCAATACCTCCATGGGAGAGAAGTGACGTGGCGCAGTCTGAGCTCTGCTAGCTGACTTGCAGAGAGACGAGTTTGCTGGATTATCCATTTGACCTGGCAAAACTACATTGCTGTATGCACTGTGGAAGATGCTAGAAGTGATCGACAGCTTTTCAAGTGCTCTTTAACCTGCTTTTCCAACCAGGAACACCTTAGAGGCTTCTTCCTCCCTTTATTATGTCATGTCCCTGTAAGGTAGGCCATGGCTCCCCATTATTTTACACACCTTGGATATTGCTAATAAAGACTTTTGCCCCAGTAATAACTTTTTGGTTTGTTTTTTTTTTTTTTGTACTTTTCTGAATATCTTTTATGTTTAGAATCATTATTTTTGTTAGTTTTAGGATCTAGGTTTCTAGGTTTAGAATATTTCTTTCGGGCTATATACACACCAGTGAACAAATAAATTATGTCCTCCTGCTTTACACTGAATTTAGAGATTGTGTTAGGGAGCACCAGGAACTGCGTTTTTTTCTTCCTTTTAAAGTGTCTGGCCATTCAGTATGACAAAACAAGAAATCAGAGATTGCAATCAAAATTATATAAATCATTCTTGAGATTATGAGATAGTTGGCCTAAAAACAACATCTAGATCAATGTAATAATGAATACATTCTCTTTTTTTGCATGTCTTTAACTTTATGGCTTAGAAATATCTGTACTTTAATATACAGTAGACATGAAGCGACACTAAGTCTTATGTCTAGACTCCTTTCATCAAGGAGAAAGATTTTGCATAAACTGCAAATACACGGGAGTGACAGTGGTTGCACATCACCTATGGTCAAGAAAACGTTGTAGATGAGAACAGTGTGAGACAAAGTTCCCACTGTCATTTATTCTTCAGGGACTTTCTGGTTTATGCATTAAAAGTAACTCAAAGTATGCGTCTTGAATATAGGTTTGGTAGATTTGAATAAATATTGAGATGTATCTGCTTCCAGAAGCGTCTCCATTGACAAGAAATGGCTGGCTGAGATTAGAAGCCCAAGGTAAAAAATCTAACATTAAGGAAAATAATTTTCTACCCAGGATATCCAAACTGGGGTAAAAGCTTTTTACTCCTTTGCTCTGGGACATGGTTCGTCTTGTCTTATAAGGGCTTTTTCCCACTGACGTTGAGATGATTTGACCAGACCAGGTCAAAGAGTCTCTTTGTGCCGGACCCCACACTGTGCTGTCCTGGGCACTGAAGCCTTTTGAGATCAAAATGAAGTCAAACCCACTGAGTTCACTGGAAGGATCTTGTGGAGGCTCATTAACTGCCTCAAGGCAAAGTCTGCCTGTGTGACTTAAAGCATCTTCAAAAGCCAGCATAGATGACTTTGCATCAAAATTATTGAGGAGCAACGACCTAGCCACTTCCATCAGTTCATCTGTGGAAGTGGTGACCCCAGGAGAGGAGGTGCCACCAACACCTATCAGGGTAGGAGCATCTTAAACTGCTCCGGCATCTCTATAGATTTTGTGTGACCATACATGTAGCCTTCCAGGGTTAAGTAACTCTGTACTCCTAGGAAGTCATTAAGGCCGTCATGTTTCTTCCTGTCTACTCCTTGAATTAAAACACGTTATGTGATGCAAACCCAAAGCAACAAGAAAATGAACCCTAAAATCTCCCGGGCATTAAGGTGTTGCATTGACCTGGGCTTCCTGACCTTTTTCATCAGAATGAGCACCGTTTGGAAGTCACCCTGCCTTTTCGAGCACCTGAGAAATGGTGCTGTGCTTTCCTGTAAGCCTTTACCTTCAAATCCCAGAGCTTTGATGCATCATGACCATAGGTACAGACTGTTTGCTGGCTCAGATCTGGGGAGCAGCTGCCAATGTTTATCAACAGCCTCTCTGGGCGCACTCAAAGGAAAACAACAGCCCTTCCCTCAAATCTGCTTGCACATTCACAGGCGTTTGGAGCAGGGTGAATGAGACCTCAGAGAGGGGCCGTTTGTTTTTTTCTTCATAGGACTGGTGCCTCTAACACTCTAGGCTGTGCGGATCCCAACAGATCACATCTGTGCTCCCAAGGGGTTTGTGGGAATAGAAAAACGTCCTAGAAATGCAAACACTGGTCCAAGAACACACATCTCCTGGGGATATGGTCTCCTTACGTGCATGAGGAAGATGTTTTTGAAAACCAACCCACAGTCACACAAAGGGGAATTTGTATCAGTCACTGTGTATGCTTGGAAGGGGCTTTTGGACATCTTGTTATCATAATAAACCTGTTTACAGAAAGAATTAACACCTTCTCACACCTGCCCGTATGCAAGAGGAACACATTCTTGCTGGTCTGTCCACAACTGCATGCTTTATATAAGATCTCAGGGATTCTTCCAACCCTGATTCTCTCTGAATCTATGATGATCCCTAAACCCTTGTAGAATTGTCTAGCGTCACCCACGGAGAGGCCACGATCACGCTGTTGGCGCACATCAGAGCCTCCTTTGCATCAGGAATAGCTCAAGCACAGCTGCTGTGCTGCCCAGGAAGGATTCACGAGATGCATGGAGAAGGTATACAAGAATTGATTGTTCAGTGCCTAATCCAAAATGAGAACCAGAGGTCATCAAGTCAAGGTAGAAGAAGGCAGAGTCAAAGCAAAGAGGAGGAGTTGTTCCTTCACAGAGATGAACATCCTTACGCAGAATTAGGCTGCGAAACTCCAGCCACAGGATGTTTGTAGGGGAAGGATGGACAAGTTCAGAGAAGAGAAATCCATAGAGGGTTGTTAAACACATAAAAAACTACATTAGGTGAACAAAATCCCTCAGTTGAAAATGGCTGGATACTGGAAAATGCCATGTTCTGTTCTTGTGTTCTTTCCTAGGAAGCCAGTTTTGGCCCCTGCCAGAGATGTGGCTGGATAGACACACTTGTTCTTACAATCCAGTGGACTGATGTGTGGCCGCAGCAAGGGAGACAAACCTCTTCAGGAGCCCATGAGCACAGAGCTGTGCATCAGCCCAAACGCAGTGACACTGTGCACTCTCGTCCGCAGATGAGCGTGTGAGGAAGGATCCTGTCACACCCAGCAGACCATGGCATGACACCTCCTACACAGCTTTCCTACTGCAAAGGTCATACTACTGAAACAGTGGTGCTCCGAACCAATCAAGTCTTAAAAAATAAAGATAAAATATTATATTATAAAATACATTTTAAAAATATTATACTATATAAATAAAGCCTTATATTTGGGGCCAGTTGAGAGTTTTCAGCTTTTTCCTTAGCAGAAAAAGGACTGCCACACGAGACCTGCTGGGCTTCCAGGGCCAAGAAGCCAGTACCTGCTCTCCTACAGCTGATACTCTGCTTTGGCCCCCCCACACTGGGTGGCTACAAAAGGGGTCAGATAGTGGTGGGAGGGCAGGAAACACTGTGGAAGAACCCTGCAGGTATCCAGCATGACATAGTGAGCAATAACTTAATTGCATGGCAGTATATCCTAAGGTATAGGGAGGTCACACCCTTCACTCTTTCTCATGTGGAGCTTACTTGGTGCCCCTGGATATACTCATTTCTTGGCCAGATAAAGTCCTTCCCCAGTTAAAGTGCCCTTGGAGACTTGAACTGTGTGGATGAACTTCTGTAGTGCAAAGACTGGATCCAAGAAGGGGCTTGGAATTCCTGTGACGAACTTGTGACTGTGCACAAGGCCTTCAATTTACATGAAATTTGTCTTACCATCGAAAAGAGAATTTCGAAGCACAGGTGAAGCCCTTCCCTTGAAAGATCCTCAGATGGAGGCTTTTTTTTGTCATATTTCTCTTTAATGTGCTTGACTGGAAAGAAGGAACATGACTTAGAGCAGTTGAGGTATTTTAAGCAGTCTGTTGTGTTTTAGTTTTGTCCTCAGAAGCAGTAATTAAGAACATGAGTAACTTGATGGTTTCTTTTCCCATGGGCTTAAATGAATATTTTGGTACCTGTTTTGATCTGCTTCAGCTCTAGCCCTCCTCACACCCACCACACAGTTTCGAACTGAATGCTGCAAAAACCCAAGCACCCAAAGTGCAGCTGACTACCAGGGTGAAGCCATTAAGTTCAGATTGAGACCAATTTCCTCCGTGTTGAGGAGTGCAGACAGCTACTCTAGTAGGAGAGCAAGCTTTGAAGGTCTATCCACACCCAAATCTAGGAAGCCTGCTGAAGATCCATTTTGAAGATGTCAAGCAGTATTTGAAGTAGTGGCTTTTTTTCTTTTTTTTTCCTTCCCCCCTTTTTTCTCCCCCCCCAAGGAATCAGAATTACAACAGCATCATATCAGGTTCACTTGAAATTCCTGTATTTTAGCATTTTTATGTTTCAGGATGCCTCTTTGGTCTGTGCAACAGTCTCAGCAGTGGTTAATTTTAGATGATTACACTGAATATTGCAACATAGCTCAGGTTTGGAAACCTCAGGCTTTTCACTGCAGTTTCAGACCTGACGTAGTTCAATCCCTTCCTAATTAGCCCTGACAGCAGAAAGGGCCCTACAGCATTCAGCTATCTCAGAGTCATTATGAAATTAGCAGGGTGCCTGATTTTGCTTTGAAGTCAGTGAAGTATATCTGATGTAAAGCTTGAGACATGGTGTGAGGCCACACACTCTTAATATCTGTAAAATGATCCAATAACGAAAAGATTTTTATAAGCACAAAATGTTGGCAGAAGTCAAAGATACCGAACTGATATTGGAAAGGGAGCAACGGTCAGAATGAGATCATAAAGACTCATCTCTTGATCCCAAAGGATCCCATTAAGAAATATTAGTTAGAGGACTCTTCTCACCTTATTTAACCTGTCTAAAAGTTTGATGCTTGCTCTAAGGCAGGTTTCACACCTTGGACATGCATAACACAAATGTTCCTTTAAAAGATTTTGGCTTAACTCACTACAAACTACTGGTCCCATTAACATCACCGTAAGCCCAGTGTTCACGCACTGATTTCAGACCCCGACACCCACACCACAAAGGAAAACATACCCTGTGAATTGTACAAGCTGCAGAGCAGCTTTGCGGCATGTATCTTAAGTCCAGCGAAAAGACCTGGAAGAGAAATGGCACTGCCTGTCCTCCTTGCAGCCGAAAAAAAAATATTATTAAACATTCTGGTTTTCAGGTTCCAAGGGCGAGCGTTACACACAACAGCACAAGAAGAAAACCCGTTTTCAGTGAAGCCTGTATGGTAAGCCTGTTGCAAAGCTCCTGGCTCCTCTCCCAGCACTTTTTTCTTCCCACCGCTGGATTGGGTTATATTTCTTTGGGTCGGTCAAATCACTCGCGCTGGGGCCAGGTCATATCAAGCATTCTTCACCTCAGCTCACCCTGCAAGCAGCTGAAGTGTTTGGCAACCTGTGTCCTTGGAGTGGAGGACTAAGAACTGTTCCTGCGGCACAAAGTATTTTGAAGGAGTCGCAAAGCAAGGCAATGTTCAGTAGAGAAAGTTGCCCCACGCTTGCAGAAGGCACGCAACGATCTTGTGACCATCTGGTTTCCTGTTCATTTATCTACGGAAAAGGTCCTGGTAGAGATAGGTCAACAGATCTCATTTTCGCTTCTTCCTGCATATTTTCTGAGGTAGTGTCTTAGCAACCTGAATTGCAACAGCCTGTGATCCAGCCCCACTGTTGAGCTGAATGTCTTCCTTCTGTGTGGACAGGCTGTAAGCATAAATAAGGCAGGTGATGAAGGAAAATATCAAGATAAAAAGCCCAGGTCCAGTTTTTGGAGATGTCTGAAATAAGTCATGGAAGTCAGTGGCAGACAACATGGTTCAGGCAGGCAGGGAGTACAGAGAATGGCATCCAGTCTCAGGGTTAACCTTGTTGGGTGTGTCAGAAAAACACTGCAAGATCCCAAAATACAAATGCGTCTCCCGGATCTCACAGCGTCTTTTTCCACGACTTTGAGTGGGTAGGATCTTTCTCCAAAGGATCCTAAATGTACGTGTGCTCAAGCTGGTGTTTGAGTTCCCATTCAGGATCAACACCTCTGCTTCATCAGAGGTGTCTGGGGCCATTTCAGATGCTCAGGTATCTGCATGGGGGTGGCACATGTGACACAGAGCACTTAGGTGCCATAGGAGCAGGATGGCCCTAAGCCATCTCTAATGGCAGTAGACACTGTGTGGACTACTGAACTGTCCCTGGCATACATGACCCCATCAATGCCAGTGAGTGCTCAGCTCAGATGTCTCAGGAGAAGCACTAAGTACCCCTGGAGAAGCTCTGAGATATCTGAGCACAGTAGACAGAGAAGAAGGACACCTTCCATGAAAGAAGGACACCTTCCATGAATGAAGGCCTGAATATGATGGGAAGGCACAACGGAATGGTCCTCTGATAAAAGCCAGGCTCTCCTGCTGTCCCTGGATGGGATGTCACACCACCACCATCAGAGACAGCCCTGTAGGGCATTTCTCATCATCTTAGAAGTTATCAAAAATGCATTGTTTTATACCAGGCTGATACTTGCTGTGTGTCTGCCACCACCTTCCAAAATGTGGGAAATGCCTTTGGGATAGTTTCTTCTCTCTGCTAATCCAGAGAAAATCACTGACATCATGAGGATTTCCTGGGCGAGAGCGGGAGACAAGCCTTCACTTGGAGGAATGCAAGCAGGGTCATGTTTATCATCTAAAGATAAAACCAAGCATCAAATTGCTGCTAATTTAAATGAGGAAGAAGATCATGTCCCTATAACGTATTTCCCGTCTAGGATAGATCTGATAGGGACATCACTGAGCCTCTGGCCAGACCAAAATGTTTATTTCTTGTCTATCAACTAAATTTGCTTAATTGCTCTTTTTTCCCTTTTAGTGACTTGTTTAAAGGCTCATCCATGTGGCCAGCCCCACTCCCTTGCTCCCCCAGCACCTCAGTGAACCTGCAAGACTGAATGAGCCAGTGCTCCGGCTTTGGCCAACCTCTTCCACAGCAACTTAATTTATAAGAATAATCCTGCACTCCTGGGACTTCTCATTTGCCACTGGGTATTAACGAGGAGGGTTGCCTGGTGAGTGACACTCTGAGGAATTCAGGTCCTTGCTGGCACCGAGTGAAATCATGAAGTCCCTGGCGGGATTCATATTTTGCTTTTCCTTTCTAGCCCCGTTCCAAGAAAAATGAAATGCATTGGTTTCACCTTAAGTTGTGGTGATATTAAAAACCTATTACCTCTTCACTGAAAGTCAGGGCACATTCACATGGCTGCTATTAACTGGCAGGGCAGGAGCAAAAGGCAAGTCAGGATTTCCAGAGAGACCTGGCAAATTAGCTCATGTGATGGATTTATTTGACAATGAAAGTGACCAGTAACTGACAGAAAACATTTGCCAACTTGAGCTGTACTCATCAAATAGATCAGTTCAGAAAAATAAATGGGAGAAAAATTCATATGTGATGAAACGTATTTTCCTGCTCTCTCCAAAGTGAAATAAATGGATTTTCATTTTTGAGTTCTTAGACACCAAAGATGGCAAAACATTTTGTTCAACAGGAAAAGCAAAGAAATAGAAAGTTGTGTCAGACCAAAGCAGAACTTCAGGTGAGTTGAGGTTGGGTGAGAAAATGGAAACGTTTTCAGTTTTTAACAAACAGAACATACTCTTGTTTTTAATTTTCTGAGCTGCAATTTGGACAGCCCTGCTCTGGGGATCCCAAGACTCTGTTTTTCCCATGAAAATATTTAGACTAACATTTGCAAACTTGGAGAAGTGAAATCCTGGACCTTCCAAGGGTACCTATGCCCTGACATATTGAAATGTCCCAGCCAGGGACAAGCAGAGCCCTCACACACAGTTCTCCACCTAAACACCTCGGCATTTTCACATCCACCAGGCTCTGGCAGTCTTCACAGCTGAGGTGAGTCAGAGCAAAGGTTCCTCACTATCTTTAACCCTTGTAGTGGCTTTTTTGGACCACACATGGTGAGACACCACTGCCATCAAACCCGCATGGCTTTATGACTTCTCCCATCACATCCTGATTCCTCCAGGACACAGCCCAGGGACCCTCACCAGTCCTCCCCTGGGCACCTGGATTTCCATGAGGAGGACTTGCATGTGTGTGAGACAGCTGGCTGCGCTCCGAGCAGATGCCCAACATGGGCACCCAAAGGAGCACGAGGTGCTCCAGCTCAGCACGGCTGCTGGGCAGCCACAGGCATGGGCAGCCAGGAGCACACCTCCAGAGACCCCCTTTCTACCTGGGCCAACCAAAGCTGAGCACCAATGCCACCATGCCCGGACTGTTCATAGAATCATAGAATCATAGAATCACTTGAGTTGGAAGAGACTTTCAAGATCATCGAGTCCAACCATAAACCTACACTGCCAAAACCACCCCTAACCCATGTCCCTCAGCAATTGAATCTTGCTTTGCAGCCCCATGAATGCCTAAGGAAATCCAGGAGTCAAACCCACTGTATTTTTACCACTTTTTCCTCCGATACCATCTCCAGTCTGCAGAACACTATTTGCTGCCTCATTTCCCTGTCATTGCAAGGTAGGACATGCTTGTTTCTCTGCCAAATGCACCAGCTATTCCCAAATACAAGGAACTTTATGTGCCCTGAAATGTCCCCAAAGCAGCCAGGTACAAGGCACCTGTTCCCACTAATGATCCAGTTGCACTGAGGAACATGGGGCTTGTTTGGTCGGCAAAGATTACAGGTGCGTTGGGTTAAAAGGCATCTGCTTTAGTGAAGAACATCTAGACAGAAACAATCTGCTCTGCTCCTAGAGGTTTTGGGTGAATGAAGGTAATAAAACAAAGATCCTTCTTTAAAGAGGCAGCAGGAGGCAGAGGGCAGGAGAGCTACCAGCAGAGAGGTTTCCTCTTCTGATGGCTGGGAGCAGGTTATTTCCCTTTCCTCTGCCTCATTTTCCACAATAATGAGAAAATGGTCGATGATTTCATCTTCAAAGCACTCTGAGACACTGGTGAATATATCCGTGAATATTGCAAAACACCACATCCGGGTGAAAAGAACGCACGCACTCCGCTGTGCCTCCAGGTATCCCAGGTGAGCTTTAGCGGGAAGAGCCCGGTGTGTACAACTGATGCCTCTGTTGCAGGGCTTAGCATAAAGCACTAATAAGCAGATTCTGCTCTATTTTTGGCATGATGTTTTGCAAACACACTGCTGATACTTGATTAATTCTGTCTTATGCATATTTTTTTATGAGAAGCTAACCAGGAAAAATAGAAATGAGAGTAAACACCTAATTTTAATGGCAGAATTAGTAGCTTTGGTCAATGTCCGTTTTCAATATTTATTAAAGATGAGAAGAAAGAACATTTCTACCTCTCATTAACCTGTGAATATAATGCTTTTGATTGTTTACAAACAGCTGTTCTCTAACACAAGCCATTATCTGCATTATTTCATTAAGGGAAAATGTCTCTGTGTGTGTGGGTCTATGTGTATACTTTCCCCAATAATCCAGGGCTATTTCTTCCTCGGCTATTTGCATTTGAAAGATCTGACTGAATTAATTTCAGACAAAATGTAAATATGGCACCTGGATTCTGATCAGGAGAACAAACTGTCTCTGGGAGGCTTTTTTTCATGACTGAAGCAAAATCTTCAGGAGGAAGAGTACTGGCGGGCACCCACCTCCTTCCCCAAGCGTGTGCTTTCATAATGTCTCTTCATTAAGCATGGGAGGAAAATGTGAAGCTGTATGACAGATATGGGACAGGTCTTGTCTTTCCATCACAGGGAAAAAAAGAAAAAACCCTCCTAAATGAACTATCCCTCCGAGGTAATGAATGCAAGGAGCATCCAGCCGTTTTACTTGAGAGAAAGCATCTCTTGTTCAGTGTGTGCTGCACCCAAACTGGGGCATTTTGGTTCCAGCTGCATCTGGATTATGTCTCTGAAGAGCCAAACTCCTCTCAGGTTTGTGGCCATGGTACAGCACAATGGTCTGGGAAGACGCAGGAGGGATGGCCTTTAGGTTTGTCACTTCAGAGGCGCTTGTGTCTGAATTCAATCCCCACATGCGCCTGGGGAGAGGGTCCTTATCTGACACTGGGTAAACGACTCCTTGCTCCTTCCCAGGTGGTCACAAGTGTCCGCTCAAGCTTCCCATCTGGGATAAGGCATTCATCCTGCTGTATTTTTTGCAGTGAGAAGTGCTCAAAATCTTTATAAAACCCAAACAGTGCCCTAACACCTAGCCTGATGTACATTCATTTTTCCCGTGGAGGATATTTAGGATCCTACACAGAGACCCTCAGATAAGGATGAGCAAAATTGTGAAAAATAGCTTCCCGTTGCAACCAATAAATGTAGATACTGTTAAGACTTTCCGGAAACACTAGAAGGATGTCTGCTGTGCTGCTTAAAATCAGAAAGAGCCCTCAAAGGCGAGCATTGATTTAAGACAGCTGCGTACTCTGTAAAGACACAGTTTGTTTTCCACAGCGTTCAAGCTCCATCTTTGTACACCTTATAAACCAGGAATGGGCCATGGGCTGGAGCAAGCTGCAGCCCACAGCAACATCTACAGGCAGAGCAGCACGCCGCAAGCAATGTTGCTCCGCGATGCCGCAAATCATTTCACTGCTTGTGAGAGTGTCCAGAGGAGAGCCACGAGGATGGTCCGAGGGCTGGAGCACCTCTCCTATGAGGAGGGGCTGAAAGAGTTGGGGCTGTTCAGCCTGGAAAAGAGAAGGCTCCAGGGAGATCTTATTGTGGCCTTCCAGTACCTAAAGGCGGCTACAGGAGAGCAGGGGAAGGACTTTTTACTAGGGCATGTAGTGATAGGACGAGGGGGAATGGCTCTAAACTGGAAGAGGGCAGGTTTAGATTAAACATGAGGAAGAAATTTTTGACTTTGAGGGTGGTGAGGCACTGGAACAGGTTGCCCAGAGAGGTTGTTGAGGCCCCATCCCTGGAGGTGTTTCAGGCCAGGCTGGATGTGGCCTTGGGCAACCTGGTCTAGTGGGAGGTGTCCCTGCCTATGGCAGGGGGTTGGAACTTGATGATCTGCAAGGTCATTTCCAACCGAAACCATTCTAGGATTCATTTTCTGGAAAATATAAGAAAGGGGAAAGAAAGCGTAACTGATAAGAAGTTACACTAGAAATTGCACTGGCACATTGAGCGCGATGCTGCGGGTGATCCAGCCAGGCAAGCCCTATGGGATGCAGCAAGGGCATTGTGTGTCCTGTGCAAAGATCAGGGGCCACTCAGTGACAGTCATTAGGACCGGACTGTGATGGTGGCAAATCCACAAAGCGTTCTACTGCTGCTGCCGTCCTGCAGGACATCCCTGGGAGGTATGGTTGATCCAGTCTGTCTCCGATTCCATCTCCAAGTTCATCTCCACTCTCAGCCCCAGTGTCCTGCTCACAAGGACATGTCCAAGACACAGGGAAAGCAAAGTCTCAGGGTCCACTTTGGTGAGCAGAAAGGTCTCCATATCTCAACTGGCTACTGGTGAGAAGCTCAATGTTGTTGCTCATGTACAGGCATCTAGTGCGATTTAATTGCCCTAAGGTGTCTCGCATGGTCTCCTAATGTCCTTCCAGAAGAGAACTGTTCTCCTGAGACCCCATGTCACATTTTCCAGGCTGCTGCACATGTCTTGGGTGCCCTCAGGGTGTTCCAAATGAAACAAATGCTTAAGTAATTGAATTGCCAGAAGATCTCTATTGACTCTGATGGGAGGATAGGCACTCAGCACATATGGAGCCGTGTACATTAAGTCACCTTAATCTGCAGATGAATCTTATCCAAGCAAATAAGTCCAACGTGCTTAAGTTGATTCTCTTCATCTCTCTGTGTACATGGACATTTTTTGTCCCCTTCCAATCTCTGACCCCATGGTAACAGCTTTCTAGTTGAGGAGCAGGTTTCCAGCCTCCCCCTTCTTAAAACCTTTGGGAAGGGAGTGCCTCCAGGCATCACTCTGCAGTCATTTCCACAGGCTTGCAGCTTTTTTGTGGGCTTAGCTCCCCCCTGCAATACGAGGGCCGTGACGGCTCTGTGCATTTCCAATTATAAATTTTGCAGCATCTGGTCTCATGAGACTTCACTCTATGAGCATCACGCTGAAATCTCTGAGCTGGAGACACAAGCCTTGAAAATGTTTCTTGAGGTGTAATTTGCACAGTGGGAAGAGCATGGGGCTGCATCTGTTGGGTTAGATCAAGGCTAAATAGCTCGTGGCTGCACATGGATCCAAAGAGAAATAGTGCATATGTTTCCCTAAAACACTATGGCAGAAATGATTAATAAGTAAGTGTGTTAACTGAACAGAGAATGAGTGTCTTTTCTACTTGTGGGGGAAATGCTGATTTTTCTTGCATAATCTCTTTTGGACTCCAAATAAAACCATCCAAACTCTTACATAAAAGATAGTTCCAGGTCCACAGCTTCAGGTTTCTGATTTTGTTGTCAACCATTCAACGTGAAGCTGAACAGTTAAAAATGTTTTCCTCTTTGTGTGTTTGCCTTTGTTGACAAAAATGGAAACGCTCCACAAAAAGTGACTACGGAATGAAAGCTTCAAAATCCCTGCTTTCTGCAGCAAAACAGTTTTGATGCATCCAGTCCTCGCCCTGTTATTCCAGGCTGTTTTGCACCCCTGCAAAGACTGCTGCTGGTCAGGCAATGGTTAACATCTTTCAATCAATGTAAAAACCTCAGAGTTTACAATTTTTTACTGTAGTCAATTCCTTTCCCCTTCCCTTGCCAGTGGTCTGCCTTTGAAGCTGGATCTTGCAAAACTCGCGTTCGTTACGTGGGACTGACTTTGGAAAAGCCAAGAGAAATGGGAAAAAAAATATTAAATAAAATCCCCCAAATCTTTGAGTCTGTTTCCTTAAGACTGCAGCCCAGCTCCGCCAGACGGGCTTAGCCGCAGGGGTGAGCATCCATACTGCTCCGCGTATGCAGGAAGGAGGAGAAATCTCCATGGATGATTTCTAGACCCATTTATGAGCAGGAAATCTATTAAATGCCATGCCAGCATTGTTCGCAGCCTTTGAATCTGCCTCCTCTAGGCCTGGTGGTCTCCAGTGCACCCAACTGCATGGTCCAGGGGAGCAAAGGAGAAAGCTCCGGAGCTGGGAGAGCTGAGGGATCCCTGCCTTTGCCATGAGCCCATCATCTCCCTCTCCTACTGGCCTCTCTGCTTTATTACTGCTGAGTAAAGTATTCCCTCTGCTGACTGTATCAAGTAACTCTTTATTGATGTGCCAGAGAATTTTTATTTTTTTTTTTTTTTTTTTTTTTGGTACGATAAAGAATCATTTGCTAAGTCTGCAGGAAAATCGCCACAGCCAATATATCTAGGGATGAATGAGCTAAATAAAGTTTTGGGCAAGTGTTTCTGCACTGAAAGGTCCTATGGGTTTGCACCCAGCTATCAGTCGAGTTATGTTTAGAAAGCTTAAGAGCTTGATCTTCCTCTGAGCTATGTTTGATGAGTGCAGAAAGCCTAGATATTCATTTTTAAGCTAATAAATGGCACACGTGATCTGCCTTCACTGGCTATGTAGCACTGTTAGCATTCAGAAGTGTTCCAGCTAAGCAGTAAATTTTACTCATAACTCGCGTTTGCCTCTAGAAGACCCAATTGTTCATTCTCGAGTTGTTATCTCTATAAGTTTATTTTGTCCAAATTTCAAAAATAGTAATGGGGTGTTATAAACCAACTGAATTCTGGCATAAGGTACCTTCTGCAAATTGCTTTGCATTTTTAAGGAGGAAAGTATTCCTTGTTGTTGTTTTTAGTACGATTTACAAGATTTATTTGTTTATCACCTAAACATTACGAAGAAAAGCAATGCCTGCCCCCAGTCAGTAACTGCAAGAGGGAGGGTGGGGACCTGGCTGCAGGGATGATAAGGATTCAAGCAGAGTTGTTTAAAATTCATTATGCCCTGGCTGTACCATTGTTACTCCGCTCATGTGAGTACCTGGTAGTGGAATGAAACTCAGAAAGCTCTAAACCTCTGAGTGTACAGTCCTGCTCACCCTGGAGCGGCCTCAAAATGGGACAGGGAGAGGTGGCGATGGGGACAGAGTAGAGGAGAAGAGGCTTTGTTTGGCTTGGCAAAATGGAGATGGATGGAGGCTGCACTCCAGGGAGGGAGAAGAGCTGCTCAAATGACAGGACAGCACTGGCGCAAGAAGAAGCGGGGATGAAGCAGCCACGAAACAATTCTGGAAATTCTGGAGTTCTGGAAATTCACAAATTCTGGAAAGCAAAAAAGCCTTCAAAGCAATGAGGTCTGAGAGCAGCTTTCTGCAGCTGAAGGAATGAGATAATTTAATAGCAGAGCCTCATGATAGGAGTCTTCCCATCACATGTATGTCACGGGGCACACATGCATATACGCACCTTTCTCGTGGGACTGGGCATGGGCCATGTAAAATGGAGCCATAGTCTCACATGCCAGGCGAGCAAGAGGCAGGAAAGCAGCTTTGTGGCTCGGTCATATTATTCAGCTCATTGGCAGAAGCAGCTATGCCCGTTTAAGATTAATTTGAACTCAGATTAAATTATTTGATCTATAAAATTGGGTTGATAATGTCATGTTTTGTTCCCTCTGTGGAAAAGACCAACCCTTCTTACAGGAACAGCTCTACTCTTGGCTCCACTAGGAACAAAGCAGTGTAATTTTACATGGCAGTTATGCTGTTCGATGAGTCATATGGAGAGAGAACAAGTTGGGATAAATCTTTGGAGCATTGTATTGAACACCCCACCTTTTTTAAGGGGGGGTCTGAAACAGGAGTTCAGACCTGAGTTATTACACAGGGCCAGCTCTCGAATTCAAATTCAGATCCAGAATCAAAAGCCCCCAAGCTTCAGTGGGTCTGGCTCCAGAGCTGTGGGCACAGTCCAGCTTCTGTCCAACAACAAGGCAGGTACTGCAAATTCGCACTTAATTTCCTAAGGCAGCTCATCACTTCTTAACAAACCCGTCTAAATCCACATGTGTGTGCATTGGAGAGTTAATTCTGCAGTGCCAGGACTTGCTGAAGTAGGTCTACCTCTCTCATTTCTGTTTAAAAGTAGGTACAATGTCTTTTTTTTAACCTCTCCCCAAGTTCTTAAATGCTCTATGTATAATTCCATTCTGCTAGAAAATGCTACCAAAAAAAAAAATTAAAAAAAAAAGAAAGTTAAATTAAATTTGACTTCTCTATGTAAATCACAGCATGGCTGCATACATCAGTGAGAGCATAACCTTAACCATTGTCCTCCAAGCAGCACTAGAGGATGAAATATATGCAACTCAGAGTTAACCTTAAACCTTCAGGCCTTGGTCAGTCAGACGTTAAGAAGGGTAATTCCTAATTAAGGTATTTTTTAAACCATCTGACATTAATTGTTATAAAATGGAAATCTGATTTTAATGACTTTAACATCTCCTTTTCTATTAGTAACTCTGAAGGTATTTTGACGCGTGGGGGGAAGAGGGAAGCATCCCCTCCCCATTGCACAGAAGGGGTCGGGGTACGTGTACCTCGGCTGTGGGGAAGGAGGCGGGGGAACTGCCCCCTGCACAGCGGTGGTTTGATAGAGAATCCCTTTTGGGACAAGCCTTCGGGATCCTGGTGTGGCCACATTAAGACCTTCACTCTGTCCTACCTGTCACTGTGACTCTCCATGTGACGACAGCATACAGCCCAGTGACAGGCGTGACGCCCTCACGGGGTATGAACTCATCACAAACTTGATTTTGCCCTTATCCGGTGTAAACCTGAGCAGAGACAACACCGATAAGCATTTTAGAGCTTTCTCAGGAGGCAAATGCCCCTTTGAGGATTACTTTTTAAATGCTAAGGAGTTTGCTGTTCTTATAAAAACAAAACAAAAGTCATTACACAATAAAGTTACCACCCCCAGTGCTGCAGTGCCATCGAACCCTAGCATGGCTAGTATTCAATTAAAATGTAATCATATCAAAGGCATTTTGCAGTTGTATGACAATGACTGTACACAGCACTAATACTGTAATGACACAGTAATCAAGTCTCAGTTGCATCCCATTCAAGTCCCAGCTGTTCTGAGTGAGGTATAACTTTCACCAGAGCTAATTATTTCATATTAATCTCAATACTTTAGCCCATACAGCTTTATAATATGCAGATAATGAGGGTTCTCTTGTTGATGCCACAAACAAATGAGTTGAACCTCCTCTGCAGCATGGCCATAGGAGAGAGACAGAGTGACTGATTGAGACAGGGCTCCCACAGAGGGGTATGAACAATTTAATTGTGATTGGTTTTTATAATTGGATTTTATTTTAATGGTTCATGCTGCTCCCCAAAGGCTCTTGGTGCGGGAAGTGCTTTATAAATAACACTTATTAATTGTTGTAACCTCTTTTTCTTTCATGATGGCAGGGCTTTCTGAAAGCGCTCTCCACCCCTGTTCAAGCCATCCAGAAGAACCTTGGGTAGGGATGCGGCTTAAAATCGTGTACGATGCAGCATCTTCCACGGTGCTGCTTGCTCCCATGAAGGCGGAAAGGCATCGCTCCTCAGTGTGGATTTTCAGAGGGGATTGAATATCAGATCCTTCCCATTCCAGATTCCCATTTCTGCCACCCGAGCTAAGGAATTAACCCCGTGAGTTTTCAGCAGCAGCTATCTCTGAAGCAAAGCAGCCACTCGAAGGATCCTGTGGCAGTTTGGGTTACTTGCATGGATGATTAGTTATGAGGCTTTAGGCTTAAAGCTTTAATCCAGTTTCCTTTAAAGCTGATGGGAGCTTTGGCCCTATATGTGTTAGGGTGCATATTGCTTATGGCAACTCTAGTATAGGTTGCAAACCCTTATAAATCCCCTCTTTCCATGAACTCCTAACATTTTCTGAACCTTTCATCTTTTGGACTGAATTTTTCATGCTTGGTCTCTGCCAGAAGATTGTTTTTAATGGATGATTTGAACACAATCCCTCTAGCCATTTGTGTTCAGGGACAGTTAGACACACAAAGGCTCTTCTACATTTAAAAAAGAAAAAAGTATTGTGATAGAAGTGAATCAATTTAAAATCAATCTTTTACAGACATAAACTGGCTTATTTCAGTACAGCCATATGCCGTAACTTTGTGGAACACAGGCAAATTCACATGCCCTGATTCCAACATTCATGTGTCATCATTTACGCTGTAAAGAGATTGTGGTGACAGTACCAAAACCTACTGATCTTATCCAGCTGTGCTTCAGAACTGGGTCCCTCAATAGGTCTAATTTAGACCCATGAACAGCAAGAAAACGAGTCCCACTGCCGCTTCTTGGAATTAGAAATACATTGGATGGCTTTGAAAAATGCAGTAATGGAAATGGGATGGAATTTAATAGCATAAACTCCATGCTGAGAACTGGAATTTACCCTAAGCTGGAGCTGAGCAAGGAGGAAAATCCCAGCTCAGCGATCCCAAGGTGGCTCTGAGATCCTGTTTTGGAAACGGCCATGAGGAATGCTGGTGTGATGCTGGGGTGGGTAAGGGAATAGACTCCATGAGAGTTAAAAAGGCGTAGATGCAAGGCCATGGCCAGAACTTGTCAGGAAAACAATGCATTTTGGTGGGGTAAACTGGCCAGATTTGAGAGCCATGAATGGGTGTGCAGGACTGCTAGACTTACCAGAAGAGCTTACTCTCCCTGGACCTTGTACACTTGTTATTCATATGCTCATGCACCCCCATGAATACATGTCACCAAGCAATAAAGCCATTCATTTCCAAAGAGGAAAGGCATTCACCTCATTGCAGAAAATTGGCTGCGAACTCTTCCAATCTTCATTATTAAGAGAAAAGGAAAGGGAAGCATTTTCCACCAAAACCACAGTCAGGTAAGAACACCCCACTAACGGCCTGGCGAGGTCTCCTTTCCAGCCCAGTCAGGAAAAATAACTGCCTTTTCTTCATCATTTTGCATCCGCAGTCACAAATAGCTTTATTATTGTCTGTTTCACAGATGGGAAAGTAATGTGACCAGATGATAAACTGCTCTTCACACAACAAATCAACAGCAGGGATGGGAACAGAAGTCCTGACCTCTGATCTATTCACCGATTAGAGAGTCTAGTTATAAAAAAGTGGAATTTTTTCCAGAGGATTCCAACATCTCTAAACTAACTTCCACTCAGTGCAATCCAGAGGGGCAGCATCCGGATTTCCTGGAAATTACCATTCCCAAGCATTTCAGCTCAGAAATTTCAGCTTATTTTGGTCACGTAGAACAGCTTCTCATCGTGATTACCACGTTTTGGTGTACCATATAAATACTCCATCAGCATTAGAATATAAAAGTCAGGGCTAAATTGAACAAGATAATTAAGTTGCAATGATGTGTTAGGCACAACTGCAGAGAAACAAATCATGTCAACTGCTTCCTGACCATAATTTTACTAGAATTGCAAAGTTCAGGCAAAACAATCCGAGATAAAACCACATTTTGAAGTCAACAAGGCTTTATCAACGTCCAGCTCCTGGGGATATTATACCAATTACTACCATGGGCTGCTAATGTAAGAAAAGAAGCATCTTTAAATGCAAAATAATTGCTCTGACTTACTTCTCTGAATGCTTACGATTCTTGGAAATAAAAAACCAACTACCCTCTCATTGCACAACTAGATTCAAAATTAGGTAAATGAATAGCCAAGATAGATCTAATCTGGATATGGTTGAAAGGAAGCAGTGGATGATAAGGGCCAAATCCATCACTGGTGGGACTTGAGAGTAGTCAGCAGAGGTAATAAACAGAGCAGTGCTGGGTCCGGAGTAGGTTCTCCTACAGAAAAGCCTTCAGCATATGTTAATGGCAACAGCTCACAGTGTGTATCACACAAATCCTATTCATGTCCAGAATTCCTATCACTCTATTAGTGTCACAAGTTATTAAAAGGACATTTCAAAAATAGGTCTCTCCAAGTGGAACCAGTAAGAAGTAACCATGGCTATTTGATATAGTCATAGCAACAAAGGAGCATCACCTTGGCAACACACCAGGCTTATTTACCGAGGTGCGTGTCAAAGCATATTAAAGTCATTTATATCTGAATGAGTTCTGATGCCATCTTCTAATCCTCCCAGCTCCCGAGCAGCTCCGCGACAGCTATGGAAAAGTAATCAAAGGAAGGGTTTGTGTCATATAACATGAACCACACTCACAAATAAAGGTATTTTCATTACTGTCAGATTTCTGACCTGTTCAAAACTAATAACTTGCATGTGACTGAAATAATAAAAGCATTGTCTGGAAACAACTGTGATGGAAACCCTTGAGGTGCAAATTAAATGTAGACATTAAAATGGACTGGCGCATGCCCCTGCCTGGAAATCAGAAAGGGAGAAATCAGAAGATATTTCTTGTAGCTGGCATGCAGCAAAGACCCACCACTGTCAGACAGCACCTACAGAGCCTGAGCCAAGAGGAGCCAAGCTGGGCATCATCCTGCCAAGCAGGGCTGTCCGCAACACCACCGCCTTCCTCTGAGTTAGGTGATCATCGTCAAACAGAAGGCAGTATTTCTAATTGAGCCCATCAAAGGAGACCAATTATTTGACTCCAGACTGTCTGGACAGCGTGCGTCTATAGGAGCTGTGCATCCCTTACAAGGAGATAAGGAGCTTTGAGCCCACGGGATCATGATGCTTAAAATAATAATTGAAAAAGAAGAAACCCAGGATCGCTGCAGCACAGGACCCAGAGGAAGAAGAGTCAGTTTGGCACAAGCATGCCATTGTGCAGGGGGGCAAGTGCAAGCCCGAGCCCATCACAAGCACACACAGCATCTGAATGCCGGGTTGGGTTCATTTCAGAGCCCTCTCCGCTAAGTCTTGGCAGGACTTTGACAGTGGCACCTTTGTGTCCCCCCGAGCCTGCAGCTGCAGGGCCCATTGTCATTCCTGTCACCCTGCAGCAGATTAGGTACCAGAGCAAAATGCATCTTAATGGCATCTTGTGTGGCAAAGATGCTTTAACAATTTAATGCAATTTCTTTACAAGCATGAAGGGCAACAGAAGCTTATTAAACAGCCACTTAATTAGCTTTATCCCTCTTCATTTGCTGAAGTTTACCCGTGAGAGGTCACCTTGAAGAATTTGTCTTTTTCTGCCCTGTCTCTCTCTTCCCCCCTCCCATCTTAGGGATTCAAACAAGCTGGACAAAGAGGAAAGAGAAATACCTTTCTTTAATTCTACCGTGTACCACAGGCCTCACTTGTGTGGCAGCATGGCCTTGGGAGCGAGGCACAACCCTTGAACATGGCAGGGGGCTCTTCCGTCACTCTGAGCTCCACAAAGTTGAGAAAGAAGCCACAAGTCACTTGTCCTACACACCTGTGCGGGATTGACCGCCCACCTTTCCTCCAAAATCTCTTCTCCAAAGACAGATCACGTCCCATACCCCTCCAGTGCCCCCTGCATTAGGATTCACGTGACCAAACTCCAGACCTTGCTGAGATGGGAGGAATTGCCCTCTAGAGGCACCCAGCCCTCTTGGTTGACTGTGAAGGAGGGCGAGGTGATGGGCAGCCACTGCGCTCTCCTCATGGGGTAATTCATCCCTCTGGCTGTCTGTTTACTCTGCTAATCTCTGTCCTCTTTGTTTAGCCTGATGCTCAGAGCAAGGAGAGACTCGTAATAAGCCTATGCATGTGCTCCAGGAACACGGCGAGATCCTTTGACTGCTATACCTCCGTTATAGCATTTTAAAGGCTTTATAATGGATTGGAACATTTCGGGTCCGCGCAGCAGAGCTAGCTGGCAAAACTCAGCAAGAGCTTATGAACATGTGCGAGGGAGGTCGTATTTACAGCTCCGATACACTCAAGACTCATGGAAATGTCACCAGCCAGGCAGAGATGAACCAGCACTAGACCTGTTCAAGGCTATTATTGAGAGAGATGACAGAATTATGATTATACCTGTGTCTCTGCAGAATGAAATCCTGGGGAGAGAGAGGTCAGCAGGGGCACCGAGGAAATGAAAACACTGAGACTCACTCATTGCAGGAAATTGCTGCCCCTGGGACAAATTCAGCTCTCGCAGAGGCAGGCACAACTCCCCGAGTTGACCCAGTGAGACCTTTACACCACCACTGAATTTGGTCCTGTTGCAGGTAAGCCGGGGAGCCTGTACCCCGCAGGAGGGGTTACAGCCAGAATCCTTGGCTCCTTCTCAGCTTCTTATATGTTTCCAAGCCAGCTACAGTCAGTCTCAGCAAGACTCAGCTTATCTGTATCTTAGATATCTAGGACTTGTTTTTATAATCTAACACTTGTTTAATTTCTCTTGGGAGTTGCAAAGTTGACTCTGTGCTTGGAGAGAACAAGAGCCCAAACTGAGGGCGTTACGCTGCTGCTAATGCCTTAAAAGCCTCTGGAGCCAGGACTGCCGGCAGCTCTGCATTATTGGGAGAGGGCACCTTTGGTATAAAGCAAATGAATGAATTGCAGGGCAGCTCCAGCTCCTCAGAAGATACCGAGGAGAAATGAAGAGCTGTACGGAGACGTAGGACATCAGCAGGCACCAGGTTCTGCGTCCCAACAGAGAGAGGTGGAAAGCAGCCCTGAGGGTGGGGGGATGAGGGGACATTCCCAGCCCTGCCAGAGGAGGCCAGAAGGCTTCTCAAGGATGCAGTGGGCTTTGTGGGGATATGTGCTGTGGGCTGTGGATGGGAGGAGTTGACTCCTATGCCAGACGGAAGGAGAAATGTGCCTCCAGGCAGCACTCACGGGGGGCTGGTGCCCACCCTGGTATAAGCCTATGCTGCAAGCTCAAGAAAAATGCTTCGTCTCCTGGTTTCCATGTCAAATATAAGCTCTTTGAGTCAAGAACTGTCTCTCCCTGAATACTTGCAAGAGAACCTAGCAGAACAGAGTTCCTAAACACCCCTTGAGACAGGAACAGCCTGGTTGAGTCGAGGACGTGTCTGCAGCTAAAAGATGAACCAGCTCTTACAGGACCGTGCACGCACCTGCAGCAAACCCTTCTGTGCTTTAACCAGTGGCTTCCCAGTAGTCACAAGGATCCCAGTAACACGGGGTGTGGAAATAACTCGCTCACAATGTCTGTTTGCAAGGTCTTTGTTTCATTTGCAGGGGAAGAACTGCACAGGAGCCCGTATATTTGCTTGTGCTCAGTGGTGGCTTTGGCACTTAGCTCTACCATTAAAAACGAGGGAGTGCTCTGCAACGAGGAGATAAAAAGCCTATTAGCAGAAGGCCTAAGTTCATCATAACAGACCCCTATTCTGCTGGACAAAGTGCTGGAGTCTGCAACTGTTGGAAAAAAGGAAAAGAAAGAAATATCCTGGTCACTTAATATTCAGCAAACATAAGAGCAGTGAGTGCGCTGAATGGAAAGCTGAGGTTGCCACCCTCATTTCTGTATCCTGCGTCCCCGAACGTGCCTGCTGGCTGTTTTATTTGCACTAAAAACCTCTGCTTTTGCTACCCATAGGATTTCTCCGTCCTAATCTGGGCATCTTACACGGCTCCCTGGGTTGTCTTGGTGTCAATAAGCAAGAAAAAAGCGCTGCGAGAGCACGATTCATCTACCCCATTTTTGACACCTGTCTTGGGATGTGATGAATCACTCTCTGGAGCTGCCTGTTTCTCTCTGCTCCCTATTCAAGGAGCTGAGGGAGACCAGCTCAGATGATTTAGATACTGAAATTTCTCTTCCCTAAATCAGGCATTTAAAATCTTACCCTTCAAGGGAGAGTGTTATACCCCAAGTCCCCGCCACGAACGTCCCCTCTCAGGTTCACTGGTGTACAGGCTCGCTCTCCCTCTCTCCATGGAGGTTTCATTTGTGTGTGCTTCCTGAAACTAAAATAAAAGGTCTCCTAGGCTGTAAATAGATGTTTTGCAAACTCGTATTTTTCTCTTTGTGTCTATGGAAAAGAACATAATGCCAGAGAAGTTATTTACTTCTTATAGCATGTCTGAAACCTTTCATGCATAAATATAAACAGCCTGCAATGGAGTGGGGCTTCAAATTCACAAATCCCAGTGAAATACTTTTCCACGAGCTCTCTGTGGAGGGAAAGAATTTACAAGTTATGTATTCCTACCTTGTTGCTGAAGACTATTAGAGATTTAGTCTGGCTTATATAGATCAGCTAAACAAATATACTTCCCCTTCCCAGAAATGCCATTTAATCAAACTACCATGTGCTTTATGAAACAAGCTGGGCAGGTCACCCCAAGTGGTGTGAAAAGTCAAGGCACAACCATAAATAATGGAACGGGTGACAGAATTCAAGGAAGGGAGGAAGATTTGTCACTGATCTTACATTCAACGTACAGTTTCAATGTTTTTTTTTTTCTTTAGCCAATGCAAAAACCTACAGAGGTACAGGTACAGACACTCACACACTTATATAAATACCTAGATACACAAAGAATTTCCAGGAAAACTTCAGTTATATTCCACTAACTCTATAGCTTCTCTACAAACAAAATCCACATAGGCCACTTCTTTGTTAAAAACATATTCTTTGGAAAAAAGATTTCAAAGGTGGTATGTGTAATGGGGCTGCTTCAGATGCCTTCAGGCATTTATCCAATCCTTCCTTATGGAAACGGACTGATGTTTTAATACTTCAAGCTTAATAACTCTTTTCCATTTCTTGGGTTTGTTTGCTGCCTTTTTCTGTTTTATTTTTTTTTCCCATTCTTTTTTCTATATCCTTGATTTCTATTCAGCTAAAATGTTCCCTCACGGTGAGGATCCCCAGCAGATCTTCATTCTGCGGAGAATGACTGTAGGAAGGGAGTGTTAAGTCGCCATTTGTATCACAGTGATGCAAAAAAGGCCTCACTTGGGACCCTGGATGCTTTGTGCCAGGGGCTGTTCCCGGTGGGATGGAAACTTTCCCTGGAGCCACCAGAGAGCAGCCCATGCAAAGAGACAACACAAGGATGGCTCCTGGAGAGCAAGGAGGGAAAGCCGGTATTTCCTAAGGCATCTGGGCTTTGCAGCATGGAACTTTTAGGAATCCCTGAAATTTCCAGCCCTAAATTCCAGCCTGTTCAATACAAGGAGGCACTAGACAGCGAGGAGAGGGGTCAAGACAAGGAGCTCTGTTGAGACTCTCACCTGAGATAGCTCTTCCACATGTTGGAGCCTACAGCAAGCCCCCTTTCCCAACAATTCCGCACCACCAACCAGGAGTCCTTTTGTAGAAGCGGGAAGTTTATAGACAGAAACGTGTGTGCGGATGCTGTACAATGATGTGTCTGATGCTGAACAAGTCCTGGTGTCCTCCTGGTTGCAGCACCTGTGCTGCAAGGTTCCCTGGGGAAGTACAGTGACCCTTTGGGGACCTCAACCCCATGCTTGCTCGCGTTCCTCCCCCCTGCATCTCAGGGTTCGTACTAATATCGAGCAATAACCCAGGGAGAGAATTATTCTGCTGTCTACATAGACATCAACAGCACATCAGCACGTGCTGCTTCATCAAGCGCTGAACCCACCTTCCCCTCGCCCCCAGCACCCTTTGTCAGCGCCCATCCTCCAGCTCTAATGGCATCTGCTTATTGTCCTCCCAAACTGAGGTCAGTCTGGTGGTTACACACACCCGTGACACACTTGCTTGCTACATGAGTGGTGAAACTAGAGAAATGTAGGGGTTTTTTTGTGAATTAGTGCCAGAAGGACCTTCATTTCCCTTCTGTTTCACACAGCTCCAGCCCTCGCAGCCACAGCACCTTCAGGCTCCCGCCAGCATTCCCACACTCCTCCTCTGAGCATCCCCATCCCATCTGGGTCTCTTCGGCACCGGCACAAGGGGGATGCAGCACCCAGTGTGTGCCGCACCGAGCTGTGGGAGCAGATCAGCCCTGGGTCAGCCCAGTCAGGACACAGCCGGCCCTTCCCAGCCAGGAATTTCCAAAATCGATGAAGAACATGAAAGCATCGCACCCTTGCTGCCAGCTGTCATGCATAGTTGCAGGTGTCTGCTGGGTTCAGAATCGACCACGGGAAGATGAGAGAAAGAAAAAGGGTTGTATAAGCCTCATTTTATTAGGAAAAATAAATAATTAAGCTGAAAAGCCCCTTTCTCCAGGGGCTTAGGGCACGTGGAGGCAGAGTCCATACAGCTCCCAGCCCTCGCCCCAGAAGGCTTTGAGGTGCGGGGCCAGACTGCGCACCCCATGTCCACGATGTTCAGCCACAAGAGGGAGATCGAAGCTACCGAAAGCACCCCAGAGGCTCCCGAGGTCTGGATGGGAGTGGGGACCTCCCGGCTGAAGCCGCCCTCCTGCACCCCACAGCACCCCAGTGCCGGGCACCATCCCACTGCCGGTGAAGATGGGAGCAGCAGGACTTGCTCGTAGGCTCTGGTGAAGATTAAAGATGGATCCTCTCCTCCTTGATGACAGGAGAGTGTTTACCTCAACCTGGGAATAAAATTACTCTTAAGATGCTTTTTTTCCCCCCTTTTCTTTGTACTGAGACCTTGATATTAATGAGGTTAATTTTGCACCAAAGCAACAGAGACCAATAAATAATAAATGAGATTTAAATGGACCTGTGTCTCAGAAAAGAAATAAACAGAAGTATTTCTTTTTCCTCCATACAATGTAAATAGAAGTAGGCTGGCTACAAGTGACTCCTCTCTATATTATGTGTAATAATTACTTAATCACCATGGATAAAAATATCCCATTATCAAAGTGCCCTAATGAGCCTTGGCAATACTGTAGGGACCTGTATTTGTAAGGAAGAAGAAGAATTACAGCCTGAAGCAACATTTGATAAGGCCAAATCTGCACGAGGAGCAGTGCACCGTGTAGCCAGTCCCAATAACATCAATGAAACTAGTTGTGTAAGTCAAGTGGTGACACAACAAGCTTATTAAAGGCAATGGTTAATTAAATGGCAAAATTACGGAGCACATACTAAAATACTAGTTTCCTCAGTTTCTATTTGCTGCATGGGTCCAGCAAGCATCAGGTTTTTTTCACCGTTCTTGCTTTGGTTTTGATCGAAACCTGCTCCCCCGATGAGTGTGATTTCCACAGAGGGTTTCATTTGGGAAGGGTCCCTCCCCTAAAAGTTTGGTCTTGGCTAGATGCACTTCACCTTTCCAGGGAAAATGTTCCTGCCTGTAGAGTGAGTTTTTGCCCATAGCCCAGTCACCAGCAGAGGGGGAAGGAGCAGCAGAGAAAAGGGAAGGAGTCACCTAAAGGAGAGATCCTAAATGTCATGGTGAAAAAGCAAAGTTCGTCTAACCTCACCCAAAACCAGCCTCTGTGCAATTGCAGCAGAGCTTTCCTGGTGCCCTGGAGGCAGTGAGAGGAGGCAGGTCAGAGGATGAGGTGTCCTGGATGGAGAGCGGGATGCAGCTATCAGGCCAGCATGGGGCCATGGGGGTGGCACCCCCGGAGCCCCTCTGCAAACCCCCCTGCACTGCGGGAACTGAGGTGGTCACAGGTGGGAGAAACTTGTGTCCGAGCTCCATCACACAGAGCTCAGAGCTTTTCTATTAGCCAGGTTTTAAATGGGCTTTTACATTAATGAATTTTTCAAAAGATTTGTCCAAACAGGCTCTCTGGGCTTCTCTTCCAGCCCGTGGAGGTATCGGCATCTGCAGAAGGAGGTTCAGTCCACCCTGAGGATGGGAAGGATGTGGGGCTTCGGTGGGGTATGGGGCACATCTATCCTGAGGATGTGGTTTTTCCTTCTGTAGCAATCCCCAGCTTGGATTAGACATCTATTTTTTACATGGGTAAAGTTAGAGGGGAAGATTCCTATCTTCAGATAATGCACTATTTCTCTAAAGATTCAGAACAATTTTCAAACCTAGGTGCACTAAACTTTCAAAAGGCATAAGATTTGGGCTTTTTTAGGAGGGAGAAAGATAAGTGATTTCTGCATTTCAAGGAAAGGGGATGGGTTTTCTAGGTGGCAAAACTCTCCCTCCTTTTTCAATCAACTTTTTATAGAATTGCTCTGTGAGAAATAAACATTACATGTCAGCTTTATTTGATCATAATTGAATATCCATCAACCTATCTGCCTATCTAGCCATCCTTGTATAGCGCTGGAAACACCAATCTCTGGCATAACTGTAGGCCTGCTGGAATTTAAAATTAAATTATTATTGTCATTGTTAATGGATGTTCATATGCTACAATGCTGAAGCTATAGAAGAAAATTGATAGTTTATCTAGATAGATCGTCCGACCCATACAGATAACATTCACAGCTGCCAATGAAGGCAGAAATTTCCCTGCATGTCATTTTCTGTCGAGGCAAAGCCTTGCTGTCTATGCAATCAAGGTCTTTCCAGTCTGAGGAATATATACAAGGCACTGTGTAATGGATTTTTCCTCCTCCTCCCATCAAAACTATGTTCAAGCTGTACATGCCAGCCTCTAAAATTGCATTAGAGCACTGCTAAGCTGCAGAAGAGCTATCGTCATCCCACTGCTGTATTTATTTAGCTGTGTTGTGTCTGCCGGAGAAAGACTAGGCAATTTTAAAAATTGGGCACCTGTTGGTCAGACAGCTCAGGATGGATGAGAAACTGAGAACCAGGCAGATTCCGTAGTGACTGGTGGGTTAATTTTCCTTCTCTTCATTTAAATTCACACCCTTTGCCTTTCTGCTTTCAATATATTCAGAAACTAGAAGGGAAAATTGCTCCCGTGGTGTTTGCTGTTGCACAGTCAAGCACCGGATTCCTCCAGCAAAAAAGCTTTCTCAGCTCCAAGCGTGCGATACACATTCAGAAAAGGTTAAAAATTAAACAAATGAAGTGCCAGGAAGAACGGGGGACACACCACTCTACATTTGCCTGCATAACAAGAGAAGTAGAACCCTCTGTGTCCTGGCAATGACAGCCTGCTGGTGTCCCTTGGCCGCGCTGCTGTGGCCAGCATCACCCCGGCCAGGCTTTGGAGCGTATTTCCATGGGGAATTGCTCAGGACATCCTGCGCTCTGCTCACTGGTCCCAGCAGCCACCTGAGCAGCCCCAGAAAACCAGGAGGGGCTGGGGGTGCTGGACCAGGAGCCCCAGCTGAGCCCATTGAACCAGCTCTGGGGAGCGGTTCTGAGGGCACAGTGCTCTCAGTAGCTCTGAAAAATCATATTTTGGGTGGAAAACCTGAATTTCTGACCTGTTATAATTGCACTCAGAGCCTCTCGGTGAGATCTGAGCATCTCTGTGCACTCTGGGGTAGGCACGAACTCAGTCCCCGGAGGTTCGCAGGCTGGCAATAAGAGCAGGTAGAGACACGGTGTGCTCATGCAAGAGTCTCCGGTCTCCTGGCCTCTCTGGCTGGTGTTTTTACCCACTTGAACAGAAACTGGAAGAATTAAATGGCTCTTGACTGGTTCTCAACCTGCTGCACAAAAAGGACTATGAATTCTAAAGAAAGGGAGCAGGGAAGTTAATTAAAAGGAGCATTTACTTTCATCCCAGAGGGCATTGCAGCAGGAATTCAGTGAAATATGGGATGGAGAAAAAGTGCACAGTCCCTGCAAAAGTGCCCAGTCCCTGTGCCTATCCCTTTCCCTGGATTCCCCCTCCTGCACAGCATCCAGGCTCCTCTGGCTGGGATGTAGGAGGAGGTGAGAGCTGTTACCACCCTGATTCTAGTCTCCAGCCATGTAGCTGCATTTCCCCCGCACATCTGATACCATCTCCAAAACTCCCAGAGCTCCAAGTCACTAAATAGTTTTAAAAACGATCCCAGAGAGCAAAGTCAAGGAGACAGCAGGCAAGCCGGACTTTGCCTGTAGGCAAACGTGTCTTAATATGTTACATTAACATTTAACAACCGAAGTCAGCAACACCAATCACAGCAGTAATTACCCTGCACTTGACACTGCCCCAAGGTGATGCCTAGAAATTATACAAACGAAAAGATTTGATGGACAAGAGAGGGGCTTCCCACACGCCTCTCTTAGCCATAAAGCCCCTGTGATATAGGTGTCTACCCAAGCCCCAAGGGCTCATCATCGCCTGAAGCAAATGAATTGCTGTTTTCTGTGTGTGCAAATAACCAGATTAGTCACAGCTTTTTTTTTTTTTTTTTTTTTTTTTAAAACCCTTCTTAACTTTGCCCCATCTCTGAGGGCAAATACACACAGCAGGAGCTGCCTGAAACTCTCAGTCTTCCGAACACCATTGCAGTTTCAGGCTGTAATGATGTAATTATCATTTTCACCACAGCTCGGTCCGCAGGTCGCAACCAAAATCAGGGCCGTAATCGAGACAGGTACAGCCACTTCCCCACAGAGCTGAGCCAACTGGTGGGGTTTCTTGAGCCCCAAACCAGATCTCCAAACTCTTCCAAAGCTGCTCGTGCACAGTACGGACTGCACCTACCATATGGGAAAGCCAAATTGTTGCCCTCCATGGTTTGGGCAAACTTCAACCTCACAAACTAATTATTTCTGTAAGGAACCCGGAGTGTTCATTACACATGCTCCAAAGGCAAAAGCCTTATTTATTTTTTTTTTGTAAAAAAGATGAAAAATCAAGACTTCATACATCCCCTGCTGAGCCCTTTCCACACTTCCCCCACCCCCCTTTCGTTGTATCTAACGCTGTAGCAGATAACTAACTGACTTGTTAGTGTTTTAAGCAGGTTTTCCCATGAATATCACATAACTTTAGGCTCCCGGAGCGGAGTAATGGAGATTGCTACGCTCTCTTGCTTGGCCATGTTACAGAGATGATTGCTAAGCAGGGAGATGACATTTGCATGATTTACAGAATTTACAAAGTCCTGCTGCGGTGGAAACACTCCCTCAGATTAGCTGCAATTCTGCTGTCCGGCTCAATCACAGCCTGTCCTCGCTGCCGTGCCCACAGCTCTGAGTGGGAAAAAGATTGTCAGCAGAGTAAGTATCAACATTTTTATACATCTTTACTAAGGGGAAACTTGGAAGGCATAAAAATGTCATAAAACTGCTGATGGCAGCGTCAGCTGTGGCACGCCTCTCCTCTGCATTACTACCTGTTGGCTTCAATTGCTCATAACTTTACCAGCCTTCAGACATTTGAGCTGAACCTGAGCATTTGCAGAGCTGTAGAGAAGTGGTTAAAGAGGAGCCTGCACTACCCAGGCTGGGGGTCAGGTACCTGCCAGCTTCAGCAGTTCAATGTCAGAAGCTGCATCCATCAGGGAACAAAAACCATTGGTATCTACCTTCTGGTGATACTGGAGCGGCTCACTCTCAGCTCCCGGAATTCTCTATCCACGGGACAGAAATCAGCGCTTCCAGAAGATGTCTGGGCAGGCAACATCAACACAACTTGCTAACCAGGACACAGCCTGGCCTTATTTGTGCTAATCTCTCTAATTGCAGTGTGCAGGTAAACCCCAGCTTCCACTCTCCCCAAAGAGCCTCCTCCATCCCACCTACCCAGAGCAGTCCCTGCTCCTTGCTGCCCCCTAAATTATGCCAAGTTTTTGTAGGGAGAGTCATAATGATTAAACAGCCTCAGACCCACTAACCCTATCTGTGCCTCTCTTCTCACTTGAAAAACAAGCTAGAAGCAGGAATAATGATCTACAGTCTCTTCTTATAGGTTTAATGCCAAGTCTTGCACAGTCTAGTCCTGGATCTCATGTGAGGCTACTCAAAACATCCTCACAGCTCAGGGAAATCAAATATCCGTACCAGATCTGTGTGCTCATCTGAATTGAGCTTTGTTTTTAGGGAAGAAATCAAGGTTGAATAACGCTGGTGAGCTGTGAAGAACAATAACTGGAACGCACTGCTCTCAAGGGGATGGAATTTATACCGAAATAAAGGAAATAACAAAACGCAGTCTGTTTAGCAGGTTTGTTTCACATAGGTGGGAAATCAGCGCGCGGTAAGCAGGAGGCTGCAGATTGGCATGCAGAGGCTCCATTCCCACTGATATTCACTGATACAAAGATTCTCACCTTTGCTTGCAGGGCTTAAATTGCTTTATAAAAGACCAAAATTGTATTTTGGTCTAAAACTTTATGTTCTGCAAATTACTGACTTTCAACCTTTCTTTAACGTATTAAGGGAATCTCCTGAGGCAGCAACATGAGAAGAGCTGTTACATGGTGTAAAACTACATCAGGCCTATTAAGAAAACCCTTCCCTTCTCTTCTCCCTTCTTCTCCCTTCTCCTTTCCCCCTTCCCTTCCCTTCCCTTCCCTTCCCTTCCCTTCCACACAGAAGTGTGTATTACAGCCTGGCTTCCCACAAATTGTTAATTATCAGCACTTCGTTAAAGCCCTGGAGGCACGGTCAGCTCACACTGGAGGTGGATATGTCTCAAACATCAGCAGCCAACTACTCATTAGACACTTTGTCCCTCCGCAGGGACAAAAAGCCGAACAGCAAGCTGGAGACAAGCTGGTAGCACCGTTGACTGGGCACCATCACAGACCTGTCGGGCCAGTTTGTGCTTTCTCGTCCGTTTTCAGCCACCCCAGTGGGTGTAGTCTCCTCCAGAAGGTCTTCTGAACGGCAGCCCAGGGATGATCAATAGCGTACCTGGTCCCCTGACAGGAGGGAAGGGAATCTTTCCCTAAGATGGATGCTTGTGACAGCAGAGGAAGTGCACCTATCCTTTCCAGTCCTAAAGTCCCACTAAGTCCATGGTTTTGTTGAGCTGCTTTGACTTTTTTGCAGTGAGTCAGATCTGATGTTCATACAGGTCACTGTCCTCCTGGCTCTTTATTTGTTGAAATGCTTATTTTCCCAGAGCAGCATTGGATTTTTCAGCCCCTCCACCAAACCAAGAGCAGGTGGTTCGAGCAGGCGTTTCGAGCAGGCTGGGAAGACTGGATTTGTACCGCTGGGTTTTTTTGGGGGGTTGTGCTTTTTTGTTTGCTTATTTTCCCTTTGTCAGCAATAGCTGTTGAGCTAAAATTGAGGTAATTGTCACTTGGGGCTTAGAGAAAGTGCACTATATCCTGAGAAATGCAGACATTTCTAAAAGTTGTTCTATGGAAAAACTGAGATGCAGCAACATGTTACAGGGGTTTTTTTTCCCATTGAAATGTTTAAGACAAATGAAAAAGTCTGTTTTCTTGCTGGTCTCTGGGAAGAGAGGGGTGTTTCCCTGCTGTACTCCATGGCCCTGCTCCGCACCGCCGGCTCTTGGGGAGCGCAATGGCCCAGCGACTGAGACAGAAAAGCCGACACGGGGACGGTGCCGGTATTGGCATTAATTAGGCAACCCAGGAAGTGGGTTTTCATCCTGCTTTCTGTTTGCTTTTTAATCAAAGCTATGTGGGTTGTCGCAGGCAGGGGGGGAAGCGAGGGTAGATGCTTTTCTAATGTATGTTCATAAGCAATTTGGAGGACTTTGAAACACGACTCTCTGTGGCAAACGAGCGGCTTGTTGATTAACAGCTGCGAGTGAGAGCCCACAAAGCTGCAAAGATCTCCTGTCAGATCTGACTTGCCAAGCAAAACCCATATATTAAAATATGCATGTAATTTAATTGTGCCTGAATTGCCGTTGTCTGGACCTTTGTGCCATCATTTCTATCACGGCAAAGTGGATGCGAAAATGTCACCGGTCAGATTTGCTGGGATGCAGCGCTGCCTCTTTACACCGGCATATAAATAACTGCGTAAGGTGTCAGGCGATGGAAAAATTAGACCTTTTGGGTGCAAGTTGTTCTCGAAAATCCTGCCAGATCCAAGGCGGGTTGCAGCGTGATTGCACACCAGCGCTAGTCACCTTGGAGAGCCCCTATGCCTGCCTGCATGTGGCACAGGCAGAGGGAGGAGGGACCTCGCCGTCCCCTGCCAACGTGCCCCTGCCCTCACCGAGCATCAAACAAATGCACTGGGGCTGAGGATCAGGCCCCGGGTAGGAAATGCAGTTCTTGGTCCTCCGTAAACTCAAAGGAGCCCTGCAGAAAGCCACCTTCATGCACTCGCACACACAGAACACATCGACATCAGGTCAGTTTTGCTAAGTAATAAATCATGCGAAAGCAAAATACGCCTAAGTGAAGAATTAAGGCTGATGAACTCTCATAGAGTGACAGTTAGACATCTAATCACTTCCAATAGTGCAAAAACGCCGATCCCAGAGAGAGACCGTGCAACGGAAAATGAAGTAGAATCACTAAAGACTCCCGAAACATAAATCACATCAGAATTTATTAATCACACAAAATACAAACAGTCATAAATCTATCACCAACAAGCACATTAGGCCATCCAGAGGAGCAGGGAAAAATAAAGTGGAGGCAAACGAAAAAAAATGCCGTAAAAAGTCAGGAGAACGAGAAGCCGGTGGCAGGGGAACAGTACTTAAGCTTAACATTTCGCAGGAGAATGATTCAAGCCTTTTCTTCTGCTGTTGTTAATGTCAGCTTTCCTGCGAATGCCCTCTCGTTCACAGCAGTTTGTTGTGGTTTTGGTCACCTATTAAAGTGTGTGATGGCCACAGCGCCCAGGGATCTGGGCTCAGCGCTGGAGGAAGCTGCCGTGGCGTCAGACACGGGGCTGCTCACCCTGAGCCCAAATTGCTGCCTGTTAACTGGGGACAACACATCCATCCTCACCAGTGCGAGCTCCCAGACTGCAGCGAGACACAACCTCAGCCAGAGGCAGCTCCTGGACAGGCACAACCCCAGGCGTCTTCATTGCCCTCGACGGAATGACATTGGCCACAGCTTGGGACAACTGAGCCTCAAACTATGCAAAAGGCTGTGGTTTCAACTGAGACTGCCCTTGGCAGAAGGTCATTCACAAGTAAACTCTTGCTTTGCGGAAAAGCTTCATTTCTTTTGTCCTGCAGCTCATGAGAACTTGAAATGAATTCAGGAAACGGTTGTGGAAGGAGAAAAATTAGGGCAGGAAGGTGAAGGAGATGTTGAAGAACTGATGGGTCTGGAGTCCTCCTTCCACCTCCTTGCCCAGGTGCTTGGTTAGCCATGCAGGGGGTAGATGGGCCCAGCACTGGCGTGCCCCCACCCTCGCCCCAGGAGACAGCCGCAGCCATCTGAGGAGGCGAATGCTCACACTCTCTCTTGCTGAGTTTCACTTTGGATCCATGATTAAACATCCACAGGAGCATGGGTGTGATCTTGTCTTTGGGGAGCAAAATGTACCTCGTGCTGCTGGATTTAGGAATTGTTTCTGGCAGAAAGGCGTCTGTCTATTTATCTTACACCTCCTTTCAGAGGAATGATCCTGAAAGCAGTTTTTTCTCTACCCATGTTCACTTTTTCTCTTAGGAATGCAATCGTCTTTGTGCTATAAACTAACATTATGATATTTTGCAAGTCATGCCTCATAAAAGGTTTTCTGCATTTTTGCGGGTCATATTCAGTCATCTTTTGTCTTACTGTGACCACAACTCTTCCTTTTAGGACAATTGCATCACGTCTCCTGCCTCCCAGGGTGGGCATCCTTGCCTTTAATCTCCAGGGTATCCTGCTGTAAATCTTCTCCAGCTTCTCCACTGCAGCGAAACAAAGAAACCAACTCTGCAAATTGGCTGAAAGAGCTCTTTGTTCTCTCTCTGTCATATGGGGCTGCAGCACAACTTTCCAGACCACTAGTAACCATTTCAAGTTTTACTTTTTTTTTTTTTTTTGGTATTTAGTTATTTCAGTAATTTCCATCTACTTGCAGTAACTATTCTGAGTGTGGAAAGTTTTAAAGCAGCAGACCATGATAATTTTCACCCAGGAGTCCTAAAATAATTGGCTAAGGCAAGCTTTGGCCCAGTTGTGCTAATTTTTCATAATCTTGGATTACCGGGAGATCTGCAGGAAATTGAATGAATGCCAATGGTGTGTTAGTGTTCAAAGGGAGTATATATAACTCGGATGTTTACTGCTCAGTTAACTTTATGTTAGTCCCTGCAAACTCAACGAGAGACCGGTCAAGGACTCAACGGAGAACAAAAAATGAGGATGTGATTAAGACCAGTCAATAAGTTTTGCTGTTTTCTCTTTTTGCTTTGTTTTGCCCAGAAATAGGTCTCGTAAAAAGAAGAATCGATTTCTGCTAAGCTTTGGGTATTCTGTTGCACAACATTCTGATATATTTATAATGAACTCTGTGCCAAATTAGCGGAGTGCATGTTAAATGGACTGAGGTTGGGTTAGCTGACAGCTCTCAAAAAGCGGTTAGCAGCAGGGAGGCATTGCTGTATGGGGATGTTACTTGTGGATTCTGCCAAGACCACTTCCAGGCCAAGTTATTCAATATTTTTAGCAATGATCTGGAAGAAAATCACTGCCGATAATTACAGATGTCACAAAGATTGGCAGAGCAATTAACAGCAGTGAAGATAGTACAGTCAGAGTAACCTGATTTCTTTAATAAATTGGATTCATTCGAACAATGTATAATTTGAATATCAACAAATTTGAGGTCACTTATTGAAGAAAAACCAAACGAAGGCCAGGCATCCAAAACAGAAACTATTTGTGGAAACACAGCTTCCAACAGGGGTGTGGAAGTGAGTTTCTCTGATGGGCAGCTGGGCAGGAGCCCCCACGGCAGTGGCATTGAAAAACGGGCTTACGTGACGCTGGGAAATATTAAAAGGGGAAACAATGAGTGGGAGTTTGGAACTGACTTTCCCTGTGTTCGTGGCTGGAAGAAAGTCCTCGGTTTTGGTGATGACATTTCAAAAAGGTTATTAAAAATTAGAGGGGGGCAGGGCATGGGCAGTGGAAATCCTTCCAAATACCGTCAGAAATGGTATAACTGTCGCCCAGAGACAGCGTGCTCGGTCTCTTTAGCTCATCCGAGGAAGATCAAGAAGTAACTTGATTATACTGCAGAAGAACCATCGTGGGGAAAAATATCGAGTACTAAAGGGCTCTTTAATCTTACAGGGAATGACAGAACGAAGACCTAATAGCTGAAAGTTAGAGCCAGACACATGTAAATGAGAGAGGCGGCACACTTTTGTAACAGCAGGGCTGATTAGCCACCGAGACAAATTGTGGTCATTTTCGGAGAACATTGTGTCAGCATTCAGAGCACCTACTGCTTTTGTGAAGTATCATTCCCAACTGCTTTAGCTCTTGGAAATGGGTCTGTCTGTTTTCCAGCAGACTGTGAGACGAAGGGCTTTGTTCGGGGCCACGGAGCATCCTGCTATTCTCTTTGCTGGAGGGGGACTGTAAGTGGGGATTAGTGGGAATTCCTGCCTAAAAGCTGATGTGTGGCAACAAAATCCCCCACTGTGCATTTGGCAGGGTAGCAGGGCTCCCCTGCACCCAGACACGGCTCAGATCTGCCATTCCCAGGCAGATGGGGCATTCTCAGTTCATCCCTTTGACCGTATTTCACTGTGCCCTAAATACCAGCCACGTTTCACAGTAACACCGAGGAGAGAGCAGCCTTCTAAGATTTAAGGTCAGATTTGTAGGTACAAGATTGGAAGCAAAAGGTGAGAAGTAGAACAAATACAAAACACGAAACGAGCTGAGGTTTAACAAGCATATACCTCCCCTGACATGACTCCGATCTCGGAGCTGGTGATAGGCGTTCACAACAACAATCCATCTTCCAGGTGTTATCCTCATCTCCAAACACTCCCCTCCTCCACCAAGGCCCAGCTATGGTTCCTTGGAAGTTTGTTTCACATGTGAATGTAATAGTCCTTGTCTGCCCTATGCGGAGCCAGGTCTCCTGGTTTCTTAAAAGATGCCCACACTCATACCCCATCTCATCAGCAGCTCGGATCCTTGTGATGACTCTTCTTGGACTGAGCAGTAAGTGTTTTAAAAGCAATTCCCACTTTGTTTCTAGCTGGCTTGCTGGTGTGACTGCCACCCACCCAGCTGGATGGTTGTTTTACCATGGGTTGCTAAGTTGCTCACACTAAATATTATATGAGACATCAGGTACACAGACGTCTCAAAAGCACATTTTGGCTCATTACCAGCTTCTTGCATAGACCACACACCACGCTCAGAAATGCAGATGGCAGCATAGTAACAAGTGGTTTCCCCAACTCCTGCCTGTGCTGGGAAAACAATGATAACACAGAGTCCGGGCACAGAGTGAAAGTCTTGTCTGGAATATCCTGCCAGATCCTCCCATGGAGGACACCAGACCTGTCCTTCTCCCTCTGAATGAGTGGTCTATTTGCAGGAACCTGCAGGGTACTGGGAACCTCCCAGATTTGGGTGGAAGGGCTGAATTCCTGCTCTTTCTGCCACACTGACAAGCACTGGGACCCCTTGCCCAAAGACCTGTCCCCTCAGCAAGAAGGACCTGAGGACACAGAATTGAGGGACGTGGGAGGAGCGAGGCAGATCTTAACTCCTCCCAAGCCTGCAAGATATTAGGAAAGGGACAAGCTCACCAAGAAAGGGAAGAGAAGAAGCCTCAGACGGGGTTTTTGAGGGAACTGTGTACAGGTTTTCCTGGTTCCCCCTTGACTTGTGTCTTATTAGTGCTTCTTTTGAGTAATGTCGTGTGTGTGTGTGTGTGTCCCCAAAGTCAGCTATTTTTGCCCACTCTTGTTCTCAAAGAGTGAAAGCAGACAGCAGAGAAGGTAAAGTTTAGGGTGGGTGGAGGAAGTGCAAGTTAGTGGCTGAAATAATTTGTGGAGCTCAGCACCAGGGTGCTGGGCAGATTGTGGTGGAGGACAGCCCCAACAGCAACATCCCAGGGAGATGGTCCACCTTGGATTCTTCCTCTTCTGCACCAGCAGCCTCCTGTACTCAGACGATCTTTTCTCTCCTACCAGGAATCATGAATGGGGACATGGATGGAGTGGAGGGAGGCTTGAAGTACAGAAAGCACATTTGCTGTGAGCTCTGCCTGCGTGCAATTTATTCAATATAATAAATTAAGCATTATAACAGAGACCACCATCACTCTCTGCAAAACACCTGGATTTTTTGCCTCTGTTGCAATTACTCCATCTGCCAACATAAACAATAAATTCTGTCAGACTTCTTTTTAATGTATTGTATACCTTTCTGACTGGTGCTTAAGGCAGGATGCTCTTCCTTCGTTTTAGCAAAGACTTTGATTAAGAAATGTTCAAGGGGGAAAGAAACAACACTTATTTTAATAGGGCGAGGGTGGGGGAGGGTGATCAAGTACAATGAAAAAGGAAACCTTGTCACTATGTCATGTTTAATTTGGTTCCTTGCCAGGTTGCTAAATTCAATTCAGATGCATGATCACACCTTAATGAATTCAATGGGGAAATTAAAATTTAACTATCTGCTCATGAAATGTTCATGCTGTTGGTTGTGTTTAATGACTAAAGACAGGATATGTTGAGTCAAAAAAGGGAGATATCAGTCTGTTTTGCTATCAGGACACTCTATAAAATTTATTTAATCCTTCAGGTTTCATATTGAAAAGTAAATATGGGCTTAGACAGAAAATGGGTTCCTAGGAACTTTAGGGACAGGGGTTGTTCACAGGTATGTGAGGGCTGCGATCTGTGTTCAGGATCTCCAGGAACTAGTGTAGAAACCTACAACGTGGGGCCGCAGGCTTCAACTCCGAACGTGGGGGGCCCAGATCCACACCTCTCTGCTTCACCGTGCTCTGCACTGTGGTTCAGGAGGGGTTGACTCATGGTGGCTTCCGAGGTAGAAGCAGCCATGGACAGGCTGAGCCTGCAGTGAGACTCCTTTGAGAGCAAGCCCCCTTAGGAGTCCCACCTCAGAGAGACATTGCAGCCCTCTTCAGATATGCATCCTTCCGATCCCCAGGACACAGTTGGGGATGCGAAGAGGCCAAAGGGCTGCACATGCATTAGATGTGCCTATAGTTGGGACTGGCTGGGATGAGGCAGTGGGAGTCAGTCACAGATGTCGCCCATTCAACACCAGCTCAGAGGATTCAAGAAGGCACTTGGCAGCCCAGGAAAGACCTTGTGTTATTTCCAAAGGCCCCCAGTGGTGGTAGGGATCAGCTCACGTGGACCCATGGTGGGACTCAGGTCCTTCACTAAGCCCTTGTTATTTACCTGCAGCTGCAAATACGCAGCAACTGCGTGAGGCTACAGGTTAACCCTGCTGTGCTGTAACATCACCTCTGCCAGGGAGAGCAGCCTCTGGGTACTGTGAAGATGAGTGTGTTGAGGTGCATGAGGTCTCATGGGAAGGAGGAATAGACAAGTGTCACAACTGGAGGGGTGGGAACTGTCACTGCTCTACTGGGTTTGACAGAGCTCAGCTGATTTACACCAACAAAACATCCAATCTTGAGCTGCTCCGTGGGCTGGGATCTGAGTTGGATCAAGAACTTCAAAGGAATCTGCAGGTATCACAGGGAGGTTTGTTGGGTTTTTTTGACAAAAATTAGATCTGTGACCTCTCCAGCCCCATTAAATCCTGATCCAGGCTCAGATCTGCACACAGAGCCTCTGCTATTGGCAAGGAGATTAAATCAGCTACATATAAGCAAATAAGTAAGCCCCTCTAAAACACTGTCTCACTCAAGAAGCTGGGGTAGATGGAGATGGCTGGGCAGTGTGGCTAAATAAGAAACATCAGTGCTGGGTTTGCTTTTACTCTGTGTTGTTTGCAAAGTTATATAAAAACTGCCCTACTGATCACTGAACACTCCGTAAAACCAGGAGTGGGAGGCCTGGAGTGCTGCTAAATCCAGGGAAATAGCAATCTCGCTGCAGATGTCTGATAAAAGAAGCATAAAAGGTAAGAAAGAAAAGGTCAAATAAAAATGGCTGTGGAGGCGACTGTAATAGCAACACATCCCAGCCTTCCCCCCCGCTGCCTCCAAATTCCTGGGGAACGTGCAGGAGATTCAGGTAGAGGCCACAACCTCTTTAACCTCATCAGTAAAGGCTGGAAATACCAGAAATGTCTCCAAATTTTACTTATTTCTGCAGAGATGAGAAATAAGCAATTTATTTGTTGGAAGGAAACCTGTGAGGAGCCTTTGCATTGCTCTGCCCGTCCCTCACTGTTATAATGTTTCCTGCAGCCTTGGGAGGAATTTTAACCTCCCCTTCTTTCCAGGATGCTTGAAAGCACAGCAGAGGACCTCCTGCCTCAAAAGGCACGTACCCTCTTCTCTTTTCAACCCGTGCAGGAGCTAGTGAAGGTGAAAACCTGGTACATCTTTTAATTTTTATTCAATTGGAAAAGTTTTAGAGACAGATTGAAGGTTGGAGGGATAACTATTAAAGTTACTTTATACTTTAACTTTGTAGTCTAAATAGCTTTCTTTTAATCAAGTAGTTTGGTTTTGTTGTGTTTTGTTTTGGGGTTTTTTTTAATGGAATATTCATTGCTATTAGAGAACCCAGCCAAGCCTGAAACCCCTCGTGCTAAGTACAGTACACATGTAAGTAACAGTCCCTGCCTCCAAGAACCTACAGTCTGAGTAAACAAGACAGATGATGGGTTGGGAATGGCAAAGAAGGTCTAATCAAGGTTGCAATGCAGGCTGGTAACCCAGCCCTGTGCAGTGAGGACAAGGCGATGCAGAGGTTTTAAGACCATAAGGAATCTTTCTATTCATCAGACTGCCCAGCATGCCGGGGAACGGAATGGTTTACCCATGGTGTGAACAGAAACTGGTTGTCACGTTGGGCAATGGAGCCATGTCAGCTTTGTGGTTTTTCAGCCAGCAGTTGGATGAGGGCACCAGGAGATCTTCAGGCAGTGCTGGGGCTGGCGGAGCTTGGCTGGAGCATGAGGTTCAGGAGCTGCTGAGCTAGAGTGGGTCTCCAAGAGAGACATCCTCCACAACTTTGAAGCTCCAGGACAACATAAACAAGCTGAACCTCTGAGTGAGTTTTGTCAGTGCTTTAATACTCCTTATGAATGCCTTATTTGCACTGCGCATTCTTCCAATTTATCCTTCCTTCCCTCTCCTGCAGCTCATTACTGACCAGAGAGTCAGACTTGTTGGGATCTTATACAAAAGCATGATTGCAGCGTGGATTGGATGTCAACCTTCTGCAGAAGATCCAACGTGGCACACCATGACGTGGCACACCATGGCTGCCAATGTCAACATAGGGGAGAGTGTGAAGAAGGCCTGTCATGCTTTCAGATGGGGATGCGGTGGCTGGGGCACGTGGCCAGCAAGAGGGAAAACTGCAGAGCTCCTTTTGGTGCAAAGCTCTAAAGAAATGCAAACCCAAGGCAGCAGAGCAGTGTCTCACATGCTCTGTCACCCCATAGTCGAGATGAGTCACGGATCAGATTGTGATCAACAAATGGTGTCCACAGAGGGGGAGAGGGGTCATGGGTTTGGGTGTGAGACCTGACCTCAGTGCGGAAAAGCTCCTTGCAAAGGTTTGCAGCACGTGTCTGATGCTTAGACCTGTGCACGGCGTGTGTGCCCGGTGCCTGATCGCCTACAGGCAGCCCATCTCCTAATTAGCATGAGAGGGCAAGCCAACAGCCTAAATAAAACCACCAGGATTCAGGAGAGCTTCTTAATTGAAAGGCAGAGGCAGGAACGCCGGAGCGAATGCAGGCAGGGAGCAGCCGTGTACAGGGAAGCGGGAGACAGTGCCTGGAGGAGAGGGAAAGGGCACGTTCCCTGCGGCTCTCCCAAAACCACCCCATGGGACCATCCGCTCTCAAGCAAACAGCCCACGCAGCCCTGCCATGCCTTCCCTTTCCCCAATGTCAGATTATTATCTACAGAGATGCAAAAAAATGCAAATGAGGTTATAAAGATGTTAATTATGCCGAAGGAATTAACTGCTCATTAACTTAAACTTCCTGCTCAATTATTTTCATTACTGTCCCTCCTTTTCCAGCGAGAGGAAAGGACACGCAGCAGCCCTGATGCTCCCCGGCGGTCCCCCTTTCCCACAGCCGTCTCGTGGCAGTCCTGCCCCACACGGTGGCTCAGCCCATCTCATCCCCACGGGAGGCAGCGACCCACGTCTGGGCACACAGGTCACAGCAGGCAGGACACACAGCAGGTCCCATGTCTGGGAGGGGGATCTGTTCCCGTCCCTGTCCCTGCGTGACTTGGATTGAATTAGGTCATGTCCCCACGCTTCAGTTTCACCCTCTGCAATATAATAAGGCTGACGAAGAGCTTGGAAATCCATTCATGGGAAACAAGAAATGAAAGCCTGGGGGGGGGTGTTAATGTTAAAACAAGATTTGGCAGCACGTTAGGAAATGTATTGTGAAGAGTCATTTTGCGACAGCCAGGGAAACAGCCAGGCGATTTAACGCTGACAGTTGTGCCATCCCTTGTTTTTGTCCACGGATATGCCTGGACTGATATCCCAAGTCATTCCTCATGTTGGCAACTTTCATCTCTTTCCACTCAAGCAAGCCCTATAAACCGCCTGTATGAAAACAATTAAATTACGTGCGCAGCATTTACACAAATACTGGCACCGTCATTGATGGCAGCACTTAGAGACGTGAAGGGTGCCTGCGTGTGCTCTGTAATCCACCAGGGAGAAGAATCAGATTTGCCAGCCAGTTTGGTTAAAATATTTAAATGAGAGGTTGCTGCACTTCAAGACAGAGGAAATATTGCCAAGGAATGTATCCAAAAAATCACAGCTCATCGTGACACATCTCCAAGGGCCGTTTAGTCTGATCCGCATATCGGAGATACCCACCCACGCTGCTGGGTGCCTGCAGCCTGGATGCTGCCTGGCACACGTTGAGACCTGCCCCAGAGAAATTAGGAAATGAGCTAAATCCAGACTGGAAAGAAAAAGTGCAACAGGAAAGGGTAAGTAGCTTCTCCGGCACTCTAGGAAGTCAAGAGCAGCTGCATGAGGCCAACCTGCATGTCCCTCCAGCCCTGTCTCTTGTCTCAGACAGGATGAAAGTGAATGTCAGAGCAAGGGTAAAGCAGTGCAAACATATATTGCGCTCCCTTCCCTCAGCACCACCTCAGCCTTTGAGCCTTCGCAGCTCAGAAGTGGTTGCGATGCAGTTATTAGCCCTCAGTGGGTTTCCTCCCGCGCACTTGCCCACGTTGCCGTCGTAGACAGCAGACTCCTGCAGCCAGGAGTCCCGCAGCTCGACTCCATGGTGAAGGAAGAGCTGCCTCCTTTGGTCTGCTTTGAACCTGCCTCCTGCTAACATCATTCATGTCCCCTAAATCTTGCACTGGAAGAGATGACACACTGCAAATTCCTGCTTCTTCTGCCTTCCCTTGTACGGGAGAGGTGATGCTCCTGGAGCACCACCGAGAAGGCTGGCCGAGCAGGCACTGCGGCGTGTGGCTCTTCCTTATCCCACGTCGCTTTCATTTTGCCTCTATTTTATTGGTACAGGTGAAGCCATGGAGCAAGAATCCAGCCAAATCTTTGAAATTTGGATGGCTGTTTTCTCTAGCTGGCTCTGTTCCCTCTCTGGTTCAGCAAAGTGATGGCTGGGGCACAGCAGAGGGACGCAGGGAAGAAAAACAAGCAGCCAGAGGTGGGGGGACATCCCTGCCATGCGTGCTGGTGGCTGCTGGGATTGGCAGCCCAGAAACCCTTTGCTCAGTGTCCCCAGCAGCCCCAGTCCAGCATTGAAACCTCTGTCCCACTGTTGCAGGAGTCAGCGCTGGAGAGACCCACGGCAAAGGCTGCTCACCAAGTCAGAGATGAGCTGCCAGGAGAGGCTGGGAGCAGGGAAGAATAGACTTAACAGAAAGAGTCTGTGGTTTGTTGAAGGCAAGGTCCAACAGCAGTTCGTTGTGGTCTGTAATTACCAACAGAGGGAAAAGATAGCTGATACTGGGAGATGCTTTTATCTAGCAGACAAAAGCCTCACGAATCCAATGGCTGGCGGCTGAAGTTAGCAAAATTGAACTGTAGGATGCAAATATCTAAGACTGACGATAATTAACAAGCTCCCCAGCGACTGCTGCTCAGCTGTTACAAGAGGACGGTGGGCAGAGTGGACGAGCTGCCCACATTGGGGTGAGCTGCCTATCCCTGCTTAGCACCTTGTGGCACATAGACAGAAAGGCAACCCTGTCTCCAAAGCCCTGAAGATGAGCTGGGGTTTGCCTGGATATGAGGAGACAAAGGAAGGTCCTTACCTGCTCTTTGTCCACCACACAGTGCCCCACGAACTTCCTTCTCGTACTTGGGCATGGCAGGAGAAATCTGTTGGGCTCAAACCCTTTTCTGCTGGTGGAGTGTCCCTGGGTAGCGCCAACCCATGGGACACAAGGAAAACCGAAGATGCTGAGTACCCCCTGGCCATGCCACACATGGTGATTTTAATGAGTAGTCTGTCGCTAATGCCTTCACTGTTTTGTGGGTTGTGATGTGTCATAGGATGCGTCACGCCGATGTGTTATGGGGGGTTTAAGTGTCTGCTGTGATGACTTTCCCTCATCTCCTGCATTGTAGGGACTGCAAATCTGCATGGGGCATATCGTGCCTGATTAATTTTATGGACTGCAGTGGGTCAAGGTTGATTTCTTTTCCAAATAAAATATCAGTTTAAGAGTAACTCCATGTGCTTGTTAGCTTGGGGACATAGGGTGCCATTTTATTGGCTCATGTAAATTGCTTGCTGGCTGTTTTTATTCTTTAATAAAACCTTTTGGCAGAGCTGTGGCTTCTTGTTGCCTTACAATTAGGGAGAGAACAACCAGTGCTCAACTCCGACACAGAAGTTTATGAAACCAGCAGAGATATGCAGGGAGACCTGTAAGAACAATGAAGGCAGTGCTGCTGGCTGCTAACGAGAAGGAAACCTGTTATTTTTAGCTATCCAAGAAGGTGGAAGGTGAAAAAAACAACATAACAACAAAGAAAATCTATAGTCCGATCCAGGAAGCCAAAAAGCAATGCCAAAAAAAATAACAAGCTGACTCTCTAGCAGGGTAATTCTTTCACTAATGGGAAGGAGGGGACATGGCAGCTGGCAGAGCCCCTGGGGTGTGAGGCGTCTCTCTGCCCACTGCCTGGGGCTCAGGACTGTAGTGCCCCCTGCTCGAGGACCCAGACCGCAAATCCAAATTGGGGCGAGCTGAGATCCCCTCTCAGCTCTGGTCCCCGAGCAGGAACAAGGCTGAGTGTGCATCCAGTAGACAGCCCAGCTCATTGGCAGAGCCATCAGGCCATCAGGGCAGACCCCCAGCTGCCCAAGTCATAGAATCACAGAAAGGTTTGGGTTGGAAGGGACCTTAAAGGCCTTCTAGTCCCACCCCCCTGCCCTGGGCAGGGACACCTCCCACCCCACCAGGTTGCTCCAAGCCCCGTCCAACCTGACCTTGAACCTCCAGGGATGGGGCAGCCACAGCTTCTCTGGGCAACCTGGGCCAGCATCTCACCACGCTCAGAGGGAGAAATTTCTTCCTAATACCTATTCTAAATCTCCCCTCTTCCAGTTTGAAGCCATCACGCCTCATCCTATCACTACATGCCCTTGTAAAAGGTCCTTCTGCAGCTTTCTTGTAGGCCCCCTTCAGAAGGGGGAGGTCTAAGGTCTCCCCGGAGCCTTCTCTTCTCCAGGCTGAACAACCCCAACTATCTCAGCCTGTCCTACCAGCAGAGGGGCTCCAACCTTCCTATTGTCTTCGTGGCCCCCTCTGGATCTGCTCCAACAGGTCTACATCTTTCTTGTCCTGAGGAGTCCAAAGCTGGACGTAATACTCCAGGTAGGGTCTCATAAGAGCAGAGTGGAGGGGCAGAATCCCCTCCCACACCCTGCTGGCTGCGCTGGTTTTGATGCATCCCAGGATACACCAAAAGAATCTGCAAGACTGGGCAGGGAAGGAAAGAAGGCGATGAGCTGGCAGTCCAGGGGGAGAAAGGACACACCAAACCCTGAGCTCCGTAGAGAAAACACGAGAGCAGGGCACTGCGGGTCACCTGTGCAGGGCTCTTTGCAAACACTAAAAGCAGCCGTGCATGCAAACCCCACGATCGCTGCGGGAAGGGGCTGCTGGTGTCGGTGTGAGGGTAGGGTGGCAGGAGGGTAACGCAGTGAGGATGAGCCATAGGCTGGCTGAGGTCTTCGGGTAGTCAATAACTTGCCTTCTCTGATGAGCCTGACCATCCCCAGGGCTGTGAGGGTGATCGGGGCAGAGACCTGCAGCGGGCAGCTGCTGCCTGGCACGGAGAGCAACCGCTTTGCCCTCACTGCCCGAACATCCAGATCAGGCTTTTTCCATCAGCCGCATACGGGATGGAGCCCAGAGACCTGTGCTGGGTTTAGCGTTACAGTGGGACCAACTGGTTGTGTAAATAAACACCAAAAAGAAAATTCCTCTGTCAGAGGATATGCGTTTGCTCATATCCAAGGCCACAGACAGTGCAAGAACAGAATAGAGAACACGACCAGGAGAGAGAAGGAGGGTATTTTTTCACAAAACAAATCCAGTTTCTAATAGGTAACGTTATTCTAGGCTGGAACCGATTCCCTGCCAAGTGAAGTGTCCTCCCACAGAGGAGCTGTTGCATTATCCTGTGTTATAGGTTAACCAGCGCCTTCAGGAATGAGCCCCCCATATTGCAAAATCCTGATCCAGACCAGAGAGTGCATTTCCAGCTGGAAGCTGTCTCACTGGGATCACCCTGGAACTGCCAGGCAGTGAGAGAAAATGACACTAATCAGTTGGCGAATACAGTGCAGGAGCCAAATTAGGAGAATAAAACCTAATTGACTTGTCCAGCAGCTTTGTCAAGGGACTCTAAGGCGCATCGCCGCTCTCCCAAGCTGCCGCATCGCCGCTCTCCCAAGCTGCCGCATCGCATTCCCACGGCACCACGGCGGGCCCTGGAGAGAATGTTTGCTGGGAACCAAGGGCTTTGCAAATCCTTCCAGCTCCTCTGAGCAGCTAAAGGACCAAGGCTTGCCAGGAGATGCAAGCAGACAATGCACAGCATGCCCTGCCTCCTTGCCGAGAGAGGAGCTGCTGTTTCCCAAAGCCGGCAGGGGATGATGCCTGGATGTGCTGTGCTCCCGCTTTTGGCCCTGCAGCTCCGGCCCCACCAGATGGGATCTGCATGAAGGTTGTGGTCCCACCAGCAGAGCCAGGTACTCCCTCTCCTCAAATGGAGGGTTTTGTAGAAAGGGAGAAAAAAAAACCCTTGATATGGGACAGGAGGGGCCCCCAGGGTTGACTCTATGGTTTTTTATTTTAACTGTTCAAAATGCTTTAAAAAAAAATAAAAATAATGCATTCCTACTTTTTAACCCTTTTGTCCTGCACCCCTTTTCACCTTGTGCCTGTAATCCCCCCATTTCAGGCCAGTCAATTACAGGTTTTACCTGCACAGCCCTGCTCAGAAGGGGTTGTTGGGGAGAGCACCGTAACTGCTGGCTCCAGCCTTTCTGGATGGACAACGTGTTCTCCTGTAGACTCACAGATATCTGAAACTCACAAACTGGTCCAGTACTGCTCAGATTGCAGTGCCCATCCCCATTTAGTTCAAGCTGTGCAATGAATTACACAAAGGAAAACCTTTTGCTGAGAGAGGGAGCCAGTTGGTTTTTGGGGGCTGTGGGTTCAATGCAGACCAGCTCCCCGGTTCACCAGGAAGTTGCTCGTGCAAGAGGAGGGTGTGGGAAGGAGCAGGCAGTGGCAGGAGGAAGGCAGATTCATCCTTGCATTTCTCTCCCCTGGCTGCAGCTGAAGCAGCTTAAGAGATTCATTCAGCCTTGGACAAGTACGTAGGAGACACCCTTGTTGGGACCTTTGTCTGGAATTGCATCTTTTCCTTTCCCAATAAGGACGACATAACCACACATGGGACAAGCCCTCCGTCATGCGCCTTGGGGGGTCACCACCCCGCTCCCAGCTCCACCTGGCTGCCATCGCCCAGCGCCCCAGCTGGGCTTTCAAACACGACATCCACAGACTTGCCGAAAGAGGATTACAGCTGTGCTGGTGAGAACGGCCAGTCCCCAGCCAGCAGGCACGGAGGTGCAGGCATTTCTTTTGGCATTCACCCATCCTGCCTCCTGGAGCCTCAGCATAACAAAAAAAAAACCCCAAACCCAGCACCAGGAGCTGCAACAAGTTGCAGTGCGTGCACTCTCCATGCCACATCAATAACGGCCTGGGACTAGCCACGGATACTGCATTACAGGGCTGTACGCCAGCCCAGGCACCACCTGGCAAAGGGGTGTCACAATCTGTCACGCTCGGCACCCCGGGGGCTGTGGTGTTAATTCAGCCCCAACGCAGCGTTACAGCCACCGGCAGCAGTGAGAACGATAAGAGCTGTGCCCTCCATTTCCCATTTGCTTGATCCCCAAGGGGTCTTTTACATCATGGAAGTCCTGCTTTAAGACCCCGGGCTTGATTTCTCTTTTATATGCATGGATTTTACGCTTATTCAAGTCCATGGACTGCTGGCAGGCCATTGAGTACGTTCCCTTTGCAGGCTTTTGCTGGTTTGTCCCAAAACGAGCGTGGCACAGAAATGTAAAGAGACTTTTAACATCACAAACAGGTTGGGCTTCCCCAGCCTTGGAGCGCAGGTAGTGCTGCACAGCGGCTCAGTAGGCAGCAGTAAAGATAGTGATAAAACGAACATTTAGCTCTTTTATAACTGCATGCCTGAAAGCACCTTCTCCGGGAAGGTATTCCAAGCCTGGAGATGGGAGATGGGCTTGTCAGTAAAAGCCCAGCTTTGTCTCGCACACTTTGGCACCAGCACAACGCCCCGGCTCCCAGCAAGTTCACATCCCGCTCCTCCCAGCTCGTAGCCATTTGCTTTTCTTCGCCCAGTGTGACAGTTTTGAAGACTGAATGTGAAACAAAAGGTGAAATTACTGTCAGTTAAACTCCTCTCTGTCCCCTTTCCTCCTCCTCTGATGTAGCTGCGTATACACTGGTATTTGCACAAATAATGAAAATCTCTTGGGGAAATCATGTTATCTCCCTCGCTGCGTAGCAGCAGGCTACCAGCAGTTGATAAAACACATGAAGATAGACAAGGTGAGCTAGAACTGCTCTGCCTCTCTGGAAATCTTCCCCTTTTAGTCCTGACGGAAACACATTTTTCCTCTGGTATTAAAAAGTTGATAGGATTTTTTAAATATACACATGAAAAAGTGAAGCAGAAACGTCCCAGTGCTATTGACTCCTTGTGGTGCCCCCATCTAGGGAATTCTTGTTATCATCTGACATTCAAAGCTTTTGTGTGGCATTTGTATGAAGAGCTTCCCTATATGGCCCAGGGAAGATGCTTTGATTTTTGGAGGAGGTGGAAGTTTACTCCTCTGCTTTCAACACATGACATTCAATGGGGGGAAAGACACTTTTAAATCATGGCCAGCCATGTTTTAGCTTGTAGCACGGAAAAAATGCTCCCAGCGAGGAGATATTGTGTTTCAAAAAAATCCAAATTATTTCAAAGACCAGGAATTTCCCTTTGCTTCCTGTGAGTAAATGACACCGGAGCACTATCGAAGGTCTTCCAGCCTCCCGTGTAAAACAGCACCCACCAGAGATGGCTTTCCAGGCCGACCAGGGTGCTACAGACAAACCTTTCAAGGCTGTTTGCGCTGCAGCCAAGGATGACGCTGGACTGGGGTGGTGAGTACCAAGATGTCCCAGCAAGATAAAATTGCAAAGTATTTTATGCATTTCTGTGTTTTTGAAACATTCCTGACACAATGAGGAGAGAAGAGATCCCCTTAAATCCCCCTAAAACTTGAAAAACGGAGAATGACGTCAGCACCAGAGCGAAGGCTGGGTGATAACAAGACAGAGTCTGGACCAGGACCTGGACCAGGCTCTGATGGGGCTACCCGAAGGCACTGTCTAAGAGGATCCATCAGAAGCAAGATGTAGAGACTTCACATCCAGAACCAGTTCATGAGGGCAAAAGGAAGCCTGTGATGAATCAACAAAGCCACTACAAATATTTTTAAACCTCTGGGTGCTTGTAGGGTCAAAGGAGCAGGACCACAGCACCACATTGGTCAGTGGCTACTGCTGGGAAGCAGCCTGTTGATCCAAAAGCAGGGGCAATCCCTTTTTATGGTCACCCTGTCTCAGTTCCCAGGACTGTGCAACGTAGACATCAACAGAGAATCGCCCTGACCTTACCAAGAGGAGTCCCTCATGGGTGCCCCTGCCCCGCTTCAGACACGATGGCAAACTGCAGCCGGAGGAGCTCGTTACAACTCTGTTGGCCAAGTGCTGCTGTCACCGCCAGCACGAAGCAACAGTTTCCCAGGCTGATGGATTGAAAACAATTAGTCGCTTCCACTCCTTTCTTTGAGGAAAATACAAGCATGAGCAAACTCTCTGGCAGTGCATGTTGATTTCTGATAAAATAATTCATCCAAATGTCTATGCAAATCAGCTCCGGCCAATAATCGCTAAAAAAAAATTTAATGCTGTAAATATAATGAAAACATAATTAGCAATTAAAGACAGGGGTGACAGCCTGGTGCTGTGGATGGAAATAATGGGAGTGTTGCTCTGCATCTGAATGCTGGTGGAAAGCAGCAGCTTTTTAAGGCTGCTGCTTGAAGTTCAGCGAGACATTAATTGAAAGATGCTTTCCTGGGTGAAGACCTCAGCATCTCCGACAGCTCAGGGATTACTGAAGCTCTGGGGAACAGGCTAATCCTGTTGTCCCTTGGAAGGTGTTGGCACACGTGCTCATCTCCCAGGTTCTGTACTGCCTGGTGCTCAGCTCCAAAGTGGGGTGGCTGGAAAACAAGGCTCCCGTGAGCTATTTTGGACAAAGTACCTGCCCCATGGCTGCCTGCCAACCTGGGACTGGGGGACCTGGTCACCCAAGGTGTCCCATTTGATCTATCTTCTCTCTTATGTTTTTCTGCTACTTACCTGCTTGTGAAAATCTGAGTTTTCCAAGGTAAAGGTTCAGCTTGGGGGGACGTAACTGCAAATCATGAAGTATTTGAGCCTGATCTCTGTGGGAAGCAAGGCACAAAGATCTCCCACTGGGATAGAGGAGTCCATAAAGATTTATCCTCTGCTCCACCTTTAATAATGTAGAATTAAGAATTTAAATGCAGAACATTCAGCATCGGGTTTCCACACTTTGGCCTCCTCCCCGTGCTCAAAACCCTCCTTCAGTCAAGAGTAGCAATTATCTCTTGCCTCCTTCACAAGGACAGCGAGAAGTGTAATTAGGCAGGACATGATTTTTTGTCAGTTGTGTGCCTGCAACTCACATTAAAGCCAGTGGTAGCTGAAGGGATAATTGAGCCACTGGTGTTTATAAAGCATTTCGAGATCTTTGGGTGAAATGAGGATGTTTATGACTGTGACTGCAGCCCCAGAAGCTGACATCCCAACCCGGACGGCTCTTTCCATCCTACCAACACCATGTTCATGCACAAACTCACGTTGCCGTTGTTTTGTTCAATTCGCAGCACAAAGGCATTGCCTGGGCTGGGGGGTGATCTTTTGGGTGGAACTGTGTATGTGACCTAAAAAAACCCTCCAGTTCCCTATTTTAAAAATTCAGAAAACTAAGATTGTACAGAGGATGGTGATGAGGGAGGGAGGGGAGCTGTGTTTTTGTCCATCAGGCACTGTTCCAGCCCTGGGACCACTCTGGGCCTAGATCTTCACAAAAGCAGATGGCAACATCAGTCTGTTCAAAGCTGAGATCTGAACTAGCCCATTTATCGGCACTGGCTGAAAACCAAACTTTCTCTTCCATCGGAAAGTCTGACATTTTGAGCTCCTGTTTCAGTCCAAATTCAAAACCCAACAGCCCAGGTTTAAAAATTCCCTGAGGCAGAGAAGGTTCTAAAAATGCTGCTGTCATGTCGTGGAAATATTATCTCGTACCTGGCCAAGTCTATCCTGGGATCCAGCCTAAAATCTGAAGTCTCCGCTTTTAATAAGAATGGGCTTTAGTTTAGGAGAGCAAATGTTTGAGTAATGTTAAAAAAAATGCCTATATGTTATGGGAGGGACATGAAAAAATTGAAACTATTCATTTTTGTGCTTTCCTGGGTGAAAATCTCTTTGCAATCCGTATTTTTCTTTGAGGTTTTCGAATGATGGCAGTGTCTCATTTTTCTGAGAGGAAACACCTCCACTGAAAATGACTTAGCTGCCCCTCCGGCAGGGCATCCTCATGGCTGACCCTGTGCCTCATACCTCCCTCCTCAGAGCACACCTCTGCCCCATCCCCACCCCAAGGGTGCTAGCAGGCTTAACCGGGTGCTTGCGCTCACCCAATGCGTACACATCACTCCTAAAGACTGGTAGGGACCAGGCTTAGGACTGTATGAGAGTGACCAGGACTGATTTTTCTCTTTAGCAGAGTAGTTGAAAGGGTTTTTGGAGCCCTGTGGAGCTCAGCAGTGAGGGTGATTCCTAACTGCCCTACAGAAGACACGCCAGGAGCAAGGAAGCTCCTTGGCTGCTCTAGGGATGGAGCAGACTTGTCCTCTCCTCAGCCTCCCCGCTTAGCGAGGTTTCCTCCTTTCGCCCTTCTCATCCAAGCGCCTGACTTACCCCACGGTCACCCGTCCTTCTCCATCCAGCTCAGTTCAACAAGACCACACTGCCCAGATTCCATGTCTAAAGGGTCTCTCTGCTTGGCTGGGTTATCCTGTGCAACCTGCTGTAGATGGACCTGTTCTGGTTGGACCAGATGATCTTCAGAGGTCCCTTCCAACCCCTAACACTCTATGACTATCTATGACTATATCTGTTGCCCAAAAGAGTGCCGCTAAACCGAGCCGACTGGGAACAATTAAAGGAGATGTGTCCTACTGTTTGCCACATTGACTGAAAACATCATCTAGAGACCATGAAAATTGACTAAATTTGTCCCTAAAAACTGTGTGCTGGGGACATCATTTGTCGCTTACCCATCTCTGAGCTTGGCATTAAAATGGAGAGTTACTATATATTGCCACAAGGGATTTATATCTAAAGTAATAACGCCATGGCAAATGCTTTAATTTCTTTGTAGTGTAAATTAGCATACTAATCTGATAATAATGCATTACAGCCTGAAAAAAAAAGAAAGAAAAAGAAAAAGATATCACGCATGGCTAATCATTATAGGAATTGAAACCAAGACAAAGGAACGCACTGTAATTTGGCTGAAATTTCATGGTCATACACCGGGGAAGGTGCGGGGGGGGCCAGATCACAGAAACACTTTTAAGGGGCTGTCAAAGCAAAGGCTATCATGAGCGCAGCCAGCCAAAATTTTGACTGTATATTTACTGGTCTCTCATGGTCTGTGCGAGCAGCAATTGCCAGGGTCTACTGAAATAGGTTTAACATGGGAATGATGCCTAAACCCGTCTGGAGCTGGTTTAGTCAACTTGTGATCCCTGAACTACAAAGAGTTCAGAGAGAAGACAGGAGAGGGTGACGTGATTGCAAAATGTTATTTTAAAAAAGCCAAAATGTACACACCGAGCTCTTGCCAAAAAGCAATTAGATAAAGAGAGGGAAAACACACTCCAAGGGCTATACTGGGAAGTCTGCACTGACCACGACAGGAGCTTGGACACATCAACATAACTGATCTACCCATGTCCAGACACCCAAACGTGGGTATCCTAATACGGAGCTGAACCCCATCCTTAACCACACGGCAATTTGCAACCCCACAGCAGCCTGCCAGCACCGCACCCCAGACAAACCCTTCCAGCAGAGCAAGGTCTCAACGGGGAAGGTAATTAAGCATCAGAAGCAATTACCAGGAGATGTAGTGGTATCTGCATCCCTTGAAATCCTTAAATCCAGACAGGGCAGCTTTTGCAGCCCTGTGTTGTAGCTCAACCTGTAATTACGGGCTGGACACCCATCAGGAGATAAGATGTTGTGGTGTGTATTTATGCAGGATGATCTCAGGCTGCTTTCTGTGCTGCTGGGAGCCTCAAAGCAGTGGGAGGAATGTGTTCATTTTCCAAGGTGAGCGCAGGAGGAGGTGGGAGAGCTGGGATCTTTGTTCAGGGGTTTGGATTTTTGTTGAAGGGTTTTTTTTGTTTTTTGAAGAGTCACTCTAAAACAGTGTCTATAAATCTACCACACTCCTGAAATGAAGTGTTTTGGCAGAAATAGCAGAGAATTTAATTGGAAATAGTTACGACACTTTCATAGCCGACAAATTAAATTGCCTTTTGTGGCTATGAATTTCACAAAGCCCATAATGCCAATATCCTAGTTCAGTTCCCTTAAATTTCTAGAGATGGACCGAGGATTATTCAGCTCTATATTTGACATTCCCCTATTACATCTGTGAACAGAATTCAGGGTTCTTTTTTCCCCCTTCAATATGGAAAAAACAATCTTCAGCTTCCAAAGAACTTTCTAGTTAAAGTACTTTCTGGACAAATTAATACCAAGTAAACACATGGCGCCCAGCTTGTACAGTAGAGCATGGGCAGCACAAATAACACCCACCAAACAAAGAATTCTTACTTTGGTGATTAACTAGAACAATTGGAAATGAATAATTTTTATGTCATCCCCAAATGCTTTATATTCCCCCTTAAAGAAAGGACTTCTTTTAAGTAGGAATGATGCTTGACTTCATTGTATTTTTTACTTTATTTTTAAGAAATTCAAACAACTTCTATGAAAAATGGGATGTTTTCCCCCTAGCTGATGCAGTCTTTCTCATTTAATGCTACTTTTTCCGCCACCCCATGACGTGATCTGTTGTGCCCATGTGCTTTGTGCTCAGGCACTGCAGCACTCCCTTGGTTGGGGTTTTTTTTGGTGTTTTTCTACCTTGTTGCAATTTTGCTGTCCCATCAATAAAGTGAGATCAAGGATGGCAGAGTGTCCCTTTGAACCAACAGGTTCTTTTTTGAATGCCGCAGAAGAGAAGCTGACGTCTGCCGAATTAGAGATTCCAGGCAGAGGTTTATAAATTGGAAATACCTCCTCATTTTCGAAGAAGATCACGGAAGTGTACAGTTTTTACAAACTACATGAATTCCACCTCCGAATCCCACCTGTTTCCAGCTAAATTAGGCTGTCAGGTTTTTTGAAGGTTGCTAGACAGCAAATGGTAACTCCATGGAAGGGTAAGGCTCAAATTCAAGCCGAGCTGGAGCACAGGGAGGTTTGGTTCACACAGAAATTGTCCCCAAAAGTCAGGCAAATTCAGAAGGAGCAGCTGACTTAAAAGTAGGTGTGTGGGTAAAATCTGGACTGTCTTAAGGCAATTTTTCAACTTTTTGATTTACCTGGGCTGAAGATCTAACCTTAAATACTGGTATGGTAGTGGGGTGTGTTTAGAGGTCATAATATCTGAGGTAGAAAAGGAAAGGAGGGAAATGGGACTTAATGCAATGGGAAAAGGCACCAAGATGTCACTTGCCTGAGTCAAGGTCAAGGAGGAGGTCGGAGCCAGCAGTGATGGTCAGGAGGATCATCCACCAGATTTACACTGCTTTTTCATTTTCTTTGAACAAGAGGAGAGGAAAAAGTCTGCTCCGGCTGAGTGGATGCAAGAGACTCTTGTCCTTCTTGCCGTAAGGGCGTTGCTCAGGCAGAATTGCTTTCACCTTCATTTCTGTATTTTTTGTCCCTGTTCCTGCAGACCCGAACCAACCTGCCACCTCTTTTGCTCCATGTTGCTATGGCAATTGGAGAGGTGCCGCACGGCCCTGCTACAAACTGCGGCAGCCCTGCATAGGCAAACCGTCTTGCAGAAAGCAAGAGATCTGAGCTGGCCTTAGGACTAACCCGAAACAAAATACATACAGCTGTGCTTGGCATATATCACGCCTAACGTCCCCCCTGCTAAGGAGAAGGAATTTAGATAGTCACAAGTGAGGCAGATGGATAAAATGCACCAAGTCGAGACCTTGTCTTCAAAATCCAACCGCGGAGGCAGCTGCTTCACGGCAAGAATCCGGAAACAGCTTTCTGAAAAACTAAGAAGCAAAGAGGAAAAATATCACAGGAGAAACAGCTCCGATATTTCTGAGGCAAGCAATTAATCTTGTGAAAAATGCATCATGTGGTCCAGGTTTCCAGAGCAAAGCCGAGATTTCCAAGGGCATCAGAAGAGACTCTGGAGACCTGAGCCTGCTCCTCTGAACCCGCCTTCTGATTAGCTTCAAAATCCTCAGCCTAAATTCCCAACCAGCACTGAAACTGTGTGTGTTTCTCTCCAAAGCTCTTCATCACCTCAGGGCACTAAGCTTTTCGTTTGGGGAACTTTCTAGCCCTCCCAGATTACGTGAGTTTCCACAGGAGGAGACGAGACCCAGAAGGATGGTCCATGCCATGTCTACATTCTCCTTGCAATTTCCTGGGCATGATAAGTTGGTGGCGATACCAACTTCATTTCTAGCTTGAGACATCAAGCTACTGTCTTACTTTAAAATATTCCCAAGCGCTGCACTAAAATCTTAATGCGGATAAAATTCCTGAGAGCTGGAGATCCCCTGATGGTTTCCCCCCTGCTCAGCCTTGTCCCACCAGTTCAGATGAAAGCATACCAATATTGGCCCCAGCTGGTCACTGAGTCGTCGCTAGAGTTGCCAACTTAACCAGGATTAACATTAATTATCCCCGTCAGAAATGGTAGCCCTGGGTTTTCCCCTGAGCCCTGCATGGATATATATGACATGGGTTAAATTTATACAAGGTCTTGGAATACCCCAAGTGCCTGTAACATCTGGCACATCTCGGGGTTTCCACGCTCTCAGGGTCTCAGACCTGTCACAGACGAGTTGACTCCTGAGGATACAAGGTCCCTGGGTCAGGACCTATTGATTCTCCAGTGCTTTGTAGAGCATTTGTCAGTGATTAGGGAACGGGAACTCAACCCAAGGTATGTTGATGTGGGCTATGTGCGTGCAGACACAGTCATCTGGCTTGAGGGAGAAGTTAGATGAAAGGGCATTTTTGTTTATCTACCCCCTCTTGGCCATTTGGGGTTGGAAGGAAGGTAGAAAGGCTGATCCGTGATTTCCACAGCCCAGCACGGTGACTGCCATGGTGAGCGACATTTTGCTCTCTGGTCACGGAGCGTCCTGCAAAGGTGTATGTTGGAGTCAGCAAGCAAAGAGCTCTTAAACTGCCTTTTCCATGCGTAACTCTGGGAGTAGGGGCCAAGGTAAGTCACTATCACTGTCCCTATTGTGCTGGGGAAACTGCGGCACAGGAATACCAACCAGTTGCTAAATAACGTCCAGCTGACAAGTAGCAGAGGGGAGATTGAAGTGCAACAGCCTGAGGCTCCGCTTGCCATTTCTGGGCCGTAAAGCATGCATCACAGACAGATTTTACATAACTTGGAGGGCTCCCATGCCCTGCTGAGCACTGCTGCCTCTCACGGAGACAGAGATACTTATCTTCTAGTTTTGGAAATCAAGGTACTTCCTCACCTTACAATGTTCCCAAGCCCTGCACCAAACCCCTGGGTGCGTGTCAACCTGCCAGGTGCTGCAGGCCGGAGCTGAGGACTTCACCCTGCCAGGGAAAAGAGCTTTGGGTCTGTCCGGAGCACTTTGGAGAGGGCAACAACCCACCTGCCGCCTAGTCACTGTCTGCAGCTACGTAAAGGCACCGGAGGATGTTGTGGTTTCAGCTGGGTTAGAGTTAATCTTTTTATTAGCAACTGGTAAAGTGCTATGTTTTGGATTTGGGATGGGAATAGTGTGATGACACACTGGTGGTTTCGATTGTTGCCAAGCAGTCAAGGCCTTTTCTGCTCCTCACCCTGTCCCACCAGCGAGCAGGCTGGGGGTGACAAGGAGCTGGGAAGGAGCACAGCTGGGAGAGCTGACCCCAGCTGACCACAGGGATATTCCATGCCATATGATGTCAGGCTCAGTACATAAAGCTGGGGGAAGAAGAAGGAAGGCAGGAGACGTTGGGAGGAAAGGTGTTTGTCTTCCCAAATAACCATTACGTGTCCTGGAGCTCCGCTTTCCTGGAGATGGCTAAACACCCGCCCGCCCATGGGAAGCAGTAAATGAATTCTTTGTTTTGTTTCACTTGTGTGCGGCTTTTGCTCTACCTACTAAAGTACCTTTACCTCAACCGACCTGTTTTTCCTCACTTCTACTCTTCTGGTTGTCTCCCCCATCCAAAGTGGGGGGACTGAGTGAGCGGCTTCATGGTCCTGGTTGCTGGCTGGGATGAAACCACAGCAGAGGGGGATAAAGACCCCCCGTACAGGGACCGCTCTGCAGCGGCCAAGGCATGATGAGCTTCTATGTGATCCGCGAAGGTTATTTGTTTAAAAGCAGCCCAACTTTTACATGGTGTAAAAGCTTCTCAGGAGGGCAAGCCTTGAACCAGACCTTCGCTCCCCCCTCCAGAGCATCCCTCCCTCCGCTGGCTGGCCCTGCCACGGGCTGTCAGCACCTTGACATACCGCTGTGATTAATTGTTCGAGCTCCCAGGCTCTCATCTGGGGCTAACTGACAGGAGGTGAAGCATGACAGTGAATAATGGCAAGACCTTTGGAAGTCCAGGAGAAATTAAATCAACGCAACAGTATTTGTTTGCTTTCGAGTCCCCTCTCCCCCTGCTCCCTGCCTTCGCCCCCCATCCTAATGGCATTTCAGGCTGTTTGGCTGCATTCCCCACCTCATAAACCAGGACTCAGCATCGCAGAGAGCAATGACTTTAAAACTGCCACGATGTGCTGTTGGTGGTGCCAGGTTTTAACCCTTTCCCCTGTCAGGCGCAGGGTAGTGCAGCGGCAGAACAAGCCCAGCTGTTTCGGCACTTGTGCAGAGCCACTGAGATGAGCCGGTTTTTATTTTTAAGTGACTGTGAAAATTGTGTGTGCCCAAGAGCCTCAGAGACTGAAATATCAATTGCCCAGGGCAACACAGCTAGCAAACACATTCATTTTTCATTCTTGGCTGCTGGAGGGAGAAAGTCATGCTGCATACGTGGACCTCTGTCTTCCCAGCTTAATCAGTCCTCAACGTTTCTGCTCTTGGCAAGGGCATAGATAGGACCAGGTCCTCCTGGAGATGCCCATCCCTGTCCCAAGGCAAGCAGAGACCTCCCAAACTCATCCCCGGCTCTGACAGCACCAAAGGGCAACAGCATGACCATCCTGGATTTGAATTCATAGCTCTATAACATGTCCACAGACCTCCCAGGGCAATTTACTGAGCATCGGTGGCTTCAGGGCTGGGGGAGGAATATTTCTCTGCAGCTTTGAGAGCTATTTTTCTATTTTTTGTTGNTTTTTTTTTTTTTTTTTTTTTTTTTTTTTTTTTTTTTTTTTTTTTTTTGAATGGGGTGGTGGGTTTTTTTCCCTGGGCTGGGTTCTTGCAATCAGAGGACACAAACTCATCAGATCTCTTGTTGCGAGGGGGCGCGTACTTGGGTTATGAATGAAAGATGTACTCGGAGTAAAAATCAGAGCCCTGCAATCAGGGTGCTGATGCAGGAGGCCTGGCCTCAGCTCCTTTTGGTGACATTTATCAACACTGTGGGGACACCAAATGGATGGTTCTGACCACAGGAGCATTTTTCACCACGTTGTAGTATCATTTCAGGCTGTTTGGCTCTGTTCCCCTGGGGCTCCCCAGCACCAGGCTGAAGTCAAACCCTTTGTCATTAAACATCCCAGTGTGTAAGTCACGTCTAAGAGCATCCCAGTCCATGACCAGCTCCTTCCCAGGAGAAGGAGAAATGTGTTCAGATCACAGACTTTCTCCCCAGGGAGAACCAAACCCGAGCTACCTAAATGTTGGAGGAGCTCCACAAGTACAGACAGAGTGAAAAAGAAGGAAATAACACTTCTTGGGCCTCTAGCTTTGTTACGTAGCCTATAAATGATTTATTTTTAATTACAAAAACAGCTACAAACAGCTTACACCCAAACAGCTTATGTTTTATGTAGCTTACAATCAAATTTTAACTTATTTTTCATTTCTTTTGCCATGATCTTCTAATCAGTTTCTTTCCCAGATGGAAAGGAGGCAATTGCAGTCAAAGGTGATGACTGAAGAGTTAAAGGAAAGGCTTTGAAAAATCAGAGGAAGGTCTCTAGCACAGGTTTCCTAGTTCAGCTGCTGCAGCTCTGAGGACACCCCATCTGGGATCTGTATGCAGAAGTCCAGCCTAGAGATGCCAAGTCAAAGCCAGCACTTTCTCCAGGTGTCCCCTGTCACAAGCAGGGACTCATTGTTTTCTTTTCTCCCCAGTAAAAAGCGGCTGAAACATAAAAAAAAAAAAATTAAAAAAATCAACATTACAACAGAGAGATTTTTGGTGGAAAAGCAACGTCTGGAATTGGTTGTGGTCTGCAACAAAACCCTTAGGACACCAGGTCTGAGCACGTGCTGTGCTCTGCACTGCTGGGCACGGAGATTTGCTCCAGCTCGGAGCAGCCGGGAGATGTCAGAGCAGCAGCAAACCTCACCCCTCCGTGTTGCAGGGAAACGGAGATGGGTTTCAAGAGGGAGCAAGCTCCTGGGAACAAAGGAAAACCTTCAGTGAGACCCTTGAAGCCAACCCGGCGCCACTATTTATATGTCTCTCTGCAGGTAAATCAGGACACTTGTGTTTCACACTTTTTTTCCAGCTTTATCTGGGAGAGATATATACGTCTAAATCTCTGACCCTTCAGGGAGAAGTGTTCCTCCTGGCCACAGCTACCTGCACGGCTGCCTACAATTACACAGCACATTAGCAGCGTTATTGAGATTATTATTTGCCAGCTACACAAATGAGCTTCCCTCCTTCCGGCAGTGAGAGGTGCAAAGGACCCTTCGGTGGTGGGGGGGCTCACCAATTAAGCCCAATTAAACAAAAATTTTTAGTGGGGTTATTTTCATTCCTCGCACTGGGCACCCAGTTTTTGTGCTGCAGCCCGTGCTACTTGAAGGACTGCTCTGCTTTTGGAAGGAAAGCGCATTCCTGAGGTCTGTTGGCTTCTGGGTGACATCTTCAGACAGAGCAGCCTGGCAGAGCCCTGCGGAAGTCGGCAGGGGTGATCGGATGTAAATCAGCCCTAGACACAGCGCAGCGCGTTTCACGGGGTGAGAACATCTCTCAGAGCATCACTGCTCTGCTGAAGCTGCCGGGAGCCTTTCTCTCGACTTCTCCAGGTGCTGGCCCACTTCCTAGAGCAACCTGGAGCCAAGGACAACAACAAGCTCTTATATATGGCTGAACATCCGTCTGGCCTCAGGAAACTTTAGAAAGGGGGAAGGTGTCACACTGCCCTTCTGCAGAGGAGGAGGTGGAGGATATTCCAGCTCCCACCAGAGAAAGCTGCTATTTTCCTCATGGCTGGACCCAAAGCTGATGATTAGAGAGGCCGTTCATGCGAAAGCAGGACCAGGCTCCCTGCTGTCCTGTTCACGCCGTGATGTTGGTAATTTTTCTCCGCCCCTCTTGCAACCCAGTGTCAGAAGTGCTGATTACTCCAGGGGAAGCCGAGAGCGCTGCGGTTCCTCTCCTCACCTGGAAACCTGGCATCTTAAATTGCTTTTGTAATTTCATCCAGATACGTCAGTACCATCCTTCCTGTCCTTCTTGTCCTGCAGTGCTGCCGTGCGGCATCCCGCAGCACAGCGGTAGGCAGGCAGCATGGCCGAGCGGAAAAGGCAGGAGGTAGGAGGTTTGGAAGCCTGGAATCCAGCCCCCCGTGTTACCACACCCCCAAAAGGACGAGATCTCCTTCTGCCAAGTGCTGTACGTGGTTTTCTAACTGTTCTTGTCCCTCCTTTTCCACTCGCTGATGCTGACACAGCCCAGAGTCAGAAAGGCCCGGGTGCTCTTCAGGGGTGCGGCAGCCTTGGATTGCTCCAGCAGGATGGAACAAGCCCCTGTCACCCCACATCCCCAGGGCAGGGCTCTCGCCAGGGTGCAGCAGCGATGGGGAGGGGTGTGAAGCCAGCAGCGCTGCAGGGAGAGCAGCTGCCGCCTCCTGACACTGGTAACTAGACATGGCCAGGAACTCCAAGGGACCAAGGAGGGTCCAGTAGCCTTGCATGACCCTTATACCATCCCCTGAGCCTCAGACAGCAGCCGTGCATTGACATTCATTTACTTGCCTACTTTTTGCAACAAGATATATAGTAAAAGCCACTGCAGAGTTGTATCTGGGGTTTCCTTTGAGCTCTGAAGAGCGAAGAATCTACCCCAGCCCGGCTGAGGTGTGCAGACATGGTGCACATGCGGGTGCAAGGTACCATAACTTGCTTTTCACTTCACCGAAGAAGGGTAAAGCAAAGCTACGCGCCTTACATACAGGAGACAACTGGCAAGTTACTATCCCTTAGCAAACCCGCGGTGACTTGCTGGGCTGTGCTAATGCACAAATGAGACTCCATCCGTCGTCTCAGCAGATCCAGCTCAGTGCTATCCCTGCCGAGAGGGCTCCACCAGCCTGCCACCCATCCGCTGACACAGCTTCTCCTTTGTGCCCTGTGTCAGCTCATCTCCTGTCCCAGAATGATCAGCAGCAGAACGATACCATCTGCCTTTGCTGCGGGAGCATCCCGGTACCCGGCAGCCCATGGCACAACAGCCTATTCATGGCACAGCCGAACTGGCCAGCCCAGTCCCCAGCCGTGTCCGTGTTGCAGGGGAGAGCCCGAGCCATGTCATTATCCCACGGCAAAGCTTTTGCTTTCATTTGGGCAGCTGGCTGTTTGGTTGGGAAACCCAAGCCGTGCTTTGAAGAACAGCAAGAACGGCTGCGTCTTCAGTGAAGTCTAATGTAGCAGAAGGCAATTGCGAGGGAAATTACATCTTGTGGAAGCAGGTAGCCGTGCAATGATGTGAAAAGTGTTTTCCCCCCGGTGAGTGTGTGCGTGCTGTTGGCGTTTTGGTTGTCTTTATTTTTTTCAAAAGGCAGATCAGGACTCAACGCTCACAGTTTACCGCAGGGAAAATGATTTCACGGGCCCGCACGCCATGCAGTCACTTCCAGACAGAGCTGTTTGGGGATGGCACATCTTCTTCTTAATGCATTCTCCTCCATAACAGGAATATCTTTAATTGGAGTGGGGTGAATGGTGGAGGTCAGCGGTGCAAATATCAGGGCAGTGCTGAAAATATCTCCACATCCTTAAGGCCAGGGAAACAATATTTGAGGACGGGAAAGCCTCTGCAGAAGATGAGGTGGGGGGGAGCAGTTCTTGCCATCACAAGTCTCCGTTTAAAAGCAGAAATCCTGCTTGCACCCGTGCTCAGGAACCTCCCTGCCCTGTACAGGATTTCACCAAGCAAATATTTTTCCCCGATACAGCATACGATTTCTGCTTGGGTTTTCCTTCTGCAAACATTTAACATCACTAATGCATCTCCCCTGCCAAACGCCAAACTCCCTTCCCCATTTTCTTTAGCTTTCCTTTGGGATGGGAAGACCCACTTTCCAGTGTGGGGAGGAGGAAGGGCCAGAAATGACCTGCAATCACAGTAACCCAGTTACAGCCCTCACTGGGGCTGCCACAACCTGATTTCCAACCTGTAAATAAAACTTGCCTTTCCCAGCCAAAAAAAAAAAAAGTCATTTTGTGAGCGGCTCATCACTAACTGCACTCATTTGGGATCTCTAGGCCTGGATCTATGCATTCAGGTGTGAAAATATCAGCGCTGGATTATAAACCGCTCTGTCAACCCTGTGGGACAGGAGATGCCCCAGAAACATTAGCTGCAATTCTATTACTTTCTCAGTGGGTCAAGTCCAGCCTGGGTCTGAGCAGTCTCTGCACACGGATTTGGGAATCAAGAAGCCACTAAATGAGTTTTGTGCAGTACACAGCTCATCAAGGGTTCAAATGCAATAAGGGCGTTTATAATGGATTTAAGGAAAAAAAATATATATTCCCTTCATGCATAATGTATTTACTCCACATATATATAGTTGAAAATGTGCTGTGTTAGCTGTCAAAACTGCACAACTAGCAAAGGGAGAGAAAAATCCCCACCTATCCTCTTCATCTGACAGGTCAAAGAGACATTTCCAATTGTCAGACGCTACCGGCCCTGATGAAAATGTCAGGCTGAGCTCTTTCTCGGAAACAGATCCCAGCTCTGATTTCCAGGTCTGGTGTTCCATGTGCCGTGTGTCACGCTGAAACCCCTGATGGCACAGCAGCCCCTGGCCCAGCCGGTACGGCAAACATCCAGGAACATGGGCAACCTGGATCCCCTCTGTCTAGCGTTATGTCAATGTATGTGTTTGAGCAAGATGGGCTGAGAAAGACGCCCAACTCCTTGTTTTCACATCCACAGAGTTTAGGATGATGCCGTGAAGATGGATGTCCCAAGACTCCATCAAGGCTGAGGTCTTACAATTGCATTGCACAGACATGTGCGTGGTAATTTAATGTTAGGGGGGATGCAACGGCTGCTGGGTTTCACCTGGCAGATGGAGATGGAAGCCACCGAGCGCTGGGGACAGGAGGGTTCATTGCTGGTCTTGCACTGGCCCTTGGTTGCACAAATTAATTTCCTCCTCGCTTCCTTCCCTGCCTGGCAAGACGTTTAGTTTAGTTCTTCTGGGGCTTAGTGACCTCTCTCTGACCTGGTAGCTGGGTCTCAACATGCCCCAGGGAAAAAGGGAACCATAAATTTACCTTCAGTCACTAAAATAAATTACAAGAAATTAATGTCCCATAATGAGACAATTTGTCATTGCTGATAGGCCTGGCTTTAACGGAGGGTTTTAAAACAGCACCATTAATTTATATGGCTTTGCTATTTAATATTTAAACAGGATGAATCTTGCTATAAAGGCAGTTTACTTGGAAAGCAGGCAAAGAGCAGGGGAGGAAAGAGGTAGGGTCGTATGTGTGTCTAGGGAGCACAAAACTGCTTCTTGCCTTCAATTCAAGGGAAGGTGATTTTTGCTCAATAAATCTGGCTGATGAATGCAAGTCCTCTTGGGAAACAAGCTGAGACTCCCTAAAGGTCAAGAGTGACAACATCTTCCCTAAAAACTGGAGCAACATATTTCCAAGGGCCCACCCCTACATGTCCAGTGAGGTGCTGGCTGCTGGTTTCCACTAATTACTCCGAAGTTTGCCCCTCTTCGGGACTATTGGTTTCTGGTTAGCCCATGACCAAAACCAGCAAGCAAGACATTTCTTCCAGCAGAGGAATCAGGGCTGCCTCTAATGGTGACTTGCCTTCTACCGCCTTGTACAAAGCTTCTGCCTGAGGTTTGCAGGACTGCTACGGGCTCTACAGGCGCAGCTGTATCGAGAAGTGCATGGAGAAGAGGACCTCAGCTCTTAAGGTCAACAGCCAGCACTTTCCCTTCCCTCTGGCTTCTGCAGGTGATTTTAGAGAGATGCATTCAGCAGGGTTAGTATATTTATACTTGTATCGGGGAACAAGCAGCTAAATTTTTTCTGCATTTTTAAGCTATCTCCCGACCGTTCTCCACTCCTTTTACTGTCAGTCTGCCACACTCTGCACCTAGAAAGGTTGAAATGCCAGGGCTGAGGCATTTAGGCACCAAAGAACATTCAAATCCTTTGGACGGACCTCCTTCATCTCCTGTTTTCCAGAAGGTAGTGTTCATGCCAGGGAACAATCCCATTGTCTCCTGTTTCTCGCCAAGCCCTGGAGCAGTCTCCTGAGGTCGCCGGATGAGCAGTCCTGATCAGTGACTCTCGTTTGGATCTTGCATTGCTGCAGAAACAGCAGGGGAATAACAGCTCATAAAGCAGCATGGTGCCTGCACTGCTCCAGCTTTTAATTGTCTTCTGTGATTCTATGGTTTAGTGGTGGGTTTGGCAGCGTTAGGTTAATGGTTGGACTTGATGACCTTGAAGGTTTCTTCCAACCTAGACAATCCTATGTTTGTATGATTCTATCTTGCAGGGTAACACAGCCAACCCCACCAACGGCTCATCCCATACCTGCATGGCTTCAGGGCCCACAGGAGGTACATTTAATTAAAATACTGTCTATTGAGTTCAACAGACTCCCTTCTCCCAGAGGTCTTATTTTTTATTTCTTTTTGCATAGCCCGCTGTTGTTCAAGAGATCTCTGCTTTCATTCTTCTTATGAAGGGCACATTTGCCCTGCCAGGGTGGCCACCCATCGGGTTCGGAAAGCGGAGGGTTTGATATGAGCCACGCTGTCTGGGAGCCCTGCAGGGACTCAGCAGAGCCACTCTGCACCGAGCCGAAGGCAAACGCCCAAAGTGCTGGAGGTCTTAATTCTAATCAGATTTACTTCTTACACTTCATCCTAATTAGAAATCATTTTGGTGGCATGTCCTACATCACACTCATAAATTAAATATTTCAATGCCCAAAAACATTTAGCTCAATGCCTTCTTAGAATTACACTGCTTATGAAACAAAGGCAAAGCTACTCCATTAAAACTGTTCTTCTCCTAGAAACATCGTTAGACTTCATTTACCGCAGCGAGTTATATCATACAAGGACAATATGAAAATGCCCTGAAGACTCTGACCTAAAGCATATAAAAAATCATCTTACTTTCAGCGTGGACTTTCTGCTGCCTTTATGAGAGCAATACCTCAGTGAGAGCCTCGCGCTGCTGCGTTATCCTCCACATAGCAAAGGCCCCTCACAAGACCTCCTGCTGCTCAAAGGCATTTCATCCAAGGACCACGTGTACATAGGGATTCTCCAGATGAGAAGAGACTTTAGCAAACTGTCTTTTACTTTCTCTCCTGATCCTCTGCCTTTCAAAGAAGGACATTTAGCAGCTCCTACAGTGCTTTGGGCAACGTGAGAGGACCTGGGCTGGCTCATCTAAATGTCCTAGCAAGTTGGCTAGACCATCCACGCAGCACTGAATTCATTTCCCAGAGAGTTTTGGGACTACTGAAGTTTATGAGCCTCATTTAATTCTGCACTGGGATGAAAGGAAGTCTTTTTTGGTAAAAGTAATGGTGTTAGAGCTTCTGGCCTGGAATTCCAAAGGCCAAGATTTCAATTCAGAGTCCCGTGCTTCTCCGGAGAGGACAGAAAAATTCACCCTGGACTTCAGAACTCTTTCCCCTTAGAAACACAATGGGAAAATCTTCTTATCGCATGTTTCAGCTGGAACAAAGCATTTCATTTGGAGGAAAAAGGAATTGGGTCAAAATATTCTGGCTGGCTGTTCTTCTGGGGCAGACGTGGAGTGGTTTTATTACTGCTCTCACAGCTTTCTCTAATGTCAACTTTATCTACCTCCAGTGATGATCGTGACACAGGTGCAGTATCTGAACCCCTTGTTTCACACATCAGAAAGGCTTTACATACCCAGCTGTGCGTTACATGGGACATTACGAATTTAATCTCCAACATCTTGCTCTTAAGCTGCTGGAACAGGCACTTATTTTGGGGGACATCGGGTTGTTTTCTCTAACCTAGAACTCATTTCATGTACCTTCAAGCTGCAGGGTGAGTAAACTGCCAGCATACAGTCTGTATTTCACATTGAGTGCTCAAGTTCAGCTGGATTAAGATGGAAGTGAATTTTACAGCAGAACACATTTAAAATTAAGATCCCTGTTCTGAACTGGCTTAATCCACTTAAATTTCCTGTGGGGAATTTGGATGCTCTTATTCCAGAACAAGGGTGTACCCACTGGGAATTAATAACATATGGTATCCTGTTTGCACAGTTTCTTTCGGATGGCTCGTTCTGTAATTCTGATTGTATCTTTGCAAATAAAATACTTCATGAAACCTAATCAGTCCTTCAGGACCTCAATTTTCCTTGTAAATTTAGGTGGGTAGATTCATACCTGATACTGCTGTATCCGAAAAAAAAGGCAGTGTATCCTAATCTAGTTCATGTTCATATGGTTTTTACGGCACAGACCTAGACAGAGAACTTTGCCCTTTTCTCTTCAGATTGCACACTGACTCCATTACCCTTTGGGGCCAAAGAATCAATGAGCTTAATGGAGCAGACATCCCATTTATTTTTATGGGATTTAACACAGTGAAAATCAGTGTTTCGGGTAGTAAAATTCCACGTCCGACCAAAACATTTTCCATTGGGTTCCAGCATCCTTCATCCCAAAGTGCAGATAAGGCCTGAAGCTTCAGAGAAAGGGCAGGAGCACCCGTAACGTGCTTAGCCAGTTGTTCAATGGGCAGAAGCAAATTCATTCCTCTTCCCTTGCAAGTGTTCTTATGTCCTGAAGCATGAGGTTTCATTAGCCTTATCACAGTCTTAGTTTGCACAGCATCAAAGGTTATTAATGGTCATAAAATTAGCTATTGCTGTTTCGTATGTAACCACTGTATTTCTTTTTATGGCAAGCTTATTCCACACCTTGGTTACCCGGAGCGCTTGCAGAGCGATGCTGTAATCCTGCAAGTTGGATGAGCAGTCATTTTATTCACATTATCTGTGTGTGCACAATATAATATAAGCGATAATCTTTGCCTATTATCCTGACAACACAAAGTCCCATTAAGGTCAATGGTTCAAGAACTCATTTGACTTCTGTGGAACACAGGCTCGTTAAAATAAGGCACTTGAGGGGGACCCAGAAGATCTCTGGGAGTGGGACCAGAAAGATTTGTATTCTTCTCTCCTTTTGCTCCCCACCACTGATACTAACAGAAGGGAGCATTTAGCAACAGGATTACCATCCTATGAGAAATCCCAGTTTTGGGGAGCTTTTCTTCTATCTAGGTCAGAAGGAAATTCCCGAGATGTTGCACACAAAGGGATGGGGATGCACACCCCGTTTTTCCCCCAGGAGGCAGAGCATCGGCGGTGGGGATGCCGGGCAGCTCCCTGGCAGCGAGTGAGGAGCGAGCATCAGCGGAGGAGAAACAGCCTGAACGCCGTGACATTCACAACAGGGCCATCAAGGCACGAAATGATAAACTGGCTGTAAGGAACGGAAAAGAGGAACAAGAAATGGGTCTGTAAGTACGTTAATTGATAAGGGGGAGATCAAAGAAGTGGCTGGTGCACTCTTCAGCGGAGAGGCACAGATGGGGACAGAGAGGACGGTAAACATGCACAGTGCCATACTGCAGAGTCTGGTAGAGGTAAGCAGTGTTTGGCTGGACTGCATGGTGAACATTGGTAACGGCAGAGTATGTGCTCGTGCAAGGGAAAAAAAGTGAGTTGGGGAATATTTCAATAAATTAGGTACTTTCAGATGAACCTTGCTTTGTAATGTCTAGAGCAGTCACTGACCTAAACGCTGCAGGCTCATAGCTGGTGTGACTCTTGTCAAGGACACGCGGACAGGGGGGGTGATGTCCCAGCAGGATGGAAAAGGACAAGCCTTGCGCCTGCATGTAGGGAAAGGGAGACCCCAGGACTATATATCAGTTACCTGGGTCAGACCCAATACACACAGACAATCAAACCGGTCCTTCGTAAGCCTCTAGAGGATAACGAGGAGATGAATCACAGCCAGAACAAATTTGTCAAGAACAATCCAATCTCCTCTCGTGACAGGGTCACAGGCTTTGTGTACAAGGGAGAAGGATGGTCTCTTGTGATGCTTTGGATGTTGTCCCACACTGAATGCTCAAAAGCGAGGTGGGGAGACACAACTAGCTACTTAATGAGCCCAAAATGCTTTAAAAAAGCCTGTTCAGAGAGCAGCCAACAATTCTCTGGGCTCTTTGAGGACCCACCATGGACCTGGTGCTATTCAATGTGTTCATTGCTGACTTTGATTATGAACTGAAGAGTATTTAGGCTAGGTGTGGAGGAAGCTACAAATGCTGGTGTACGCGATTAGTTAAAGACACTGCATTAATAATTGAAATACTGTAATACTTATACACTATAATAATTGCAATACTATCTCAGGAAGGAAATGGCTAGTTTCCGCTCTGCAGAAGAGAGCCAGAGAGCAATGGTGGATTGCACAGAGTCAGCATCAGCAGAAGAAGGTGTCCTGGTATATACAGGAGAGTTGTAAGAAGACATGGCAGGAACCGTCTTGATTTGTTCAGCCCAGAAAGGTGTCAGCTGGAGTTGAGACAGTTCATGGATGGACCCAGAGAGAATGTAGACATCCTGAGGAGAGCTGCAAAATCCAACTCAAGGAAAGACTGGACGAGCTGGGGCTGTCTAATCTAGGGAAAATTGACCAAGAGGACCATAATAACCATCTGCAAATACATAAAAAGAAAACGATGAAAGGAAAGGAGTGAACAATTGCCCATCATCTGCGGAGACAGGACAAAAAATAATGGGTTCACCTCCATCAAGGAATATTTAGGTAGGCATTACGAGACCCTTTCTAATAGTAATGATGACACAGCTCTGAAATAGGTTGTGCAACTGACTCATTGCAAAATCTCTGTTTCTAAAGGTTTTTAGGAAGAGGTTATGCAAATATCTGCCCAGAAGGGTTTCTGCAGAGCATATCCTATGTTGTAGCTGTGACTAGATTAAATATCTTCAGTCCTGTCACTGCAAGGCTGTGCTCGTATATAAAATGTCATTCTTAATATTAAAAACCCATGTAAAATGGATGGTGTTATATATTCAGAATTGTAAATATACACCTGAATATTAACCTTTATATTCAGCAATCATAAAGAAGCCTAGATTTAATGAATTTTTTTAAAGAAATGATGTAATTTACCTGAAATGAAAACATCAGAGTTTTCAATTTCTCTGGAAAATATCACTGAAATCAGCAATGAAAGATTTTATTTAAAAAACCATAAAAATAGAAGCAACCCTCCATTTTCCAATAGGAAATGGATCAGTTTGAAGTGCACAGTCACCCTAATTCCCAGCAATTAACTCTGAATGGCCTCCAGAGAGTTTTCTGCTGTAAAGAAGAGAGTTAAAATATTAACTCACTACTCTCTCTGAGTCTTTATATGTGACTTATTACTGTCATTAATAGATCCTTATCTTTGCAGGGATATTGATGAAATGGGGAAGGACTAGCTCCATAGAGGGAAGCTTCCCCACATCACAGGAGGGGCTGGAAGCCCATCACCACCTTCACAAGTCTTGGCCACTAAACAAAGAAACCCAACGCTGTGGAAGGGCAGAGACTTGCTTAAAGGTTACAAGGTGAAAAGCAGCTCGGGACCCAGGACAAGAGTGAACTCAAAATGCTCCTTCTAAACAACAGAGGATGTGGGAGGCTGCCCAGGGGCATGAACTCCAAGATGACTCTGAAGAAGGGCTTGAAAGAAGGTCAGATCAGGGTTATGATTTCACCCCCCCAACTCCAGCAAAGAAACAACTCGCTTTTGCATCCTGGAGATTCCTTGCAAACAGCATTTCATCCCTGCAGCTGTCTCAGGAACTGAAATCCATCACCGGGCTTGGCAAGCCTGGAGGGCAGAGAGGTGAAATGTCTCTGCAGAGGTCAGCGGGTGAATTACAGCCAAGCCCAGGGATGGAGCTCAGAAGGCCCCCGCCTCTGTCGTACTGCTCACGTTGCTGCTCTGGGCTGATACTCACATAGTTTATTACCAAAAGACCAAGATTGAAGTTCAAAAGCAGAGAAGTAAAAGGAGGTGGAACAATTAGTATCTACCAGCAGGTTCTCCAGCTCCTGGGCTGTTTTTTCTCCTGCTCCTTTCCTCCAGTTGAAAGACAGAAATTACTCCTCTGTCCTTCGAAGATCTGCCCAATATTTTAATCTCAACAGTGATCCGCAGGTGAGCGTGCCTCTCCAGCAATAGAAACAACACAGAAAGCAGAGATCTCCCAGCCCTGAAAAAAAAAGGGATACAGAGACTAAGGGTCCCTTCTTTGCTGACCTTTTCCACGCATTTTCATCCTATCCTACCTCTGCCTCCCCAATTTCCTCCGTTGCCTTTTCTCCTTCACTCACAAAGGCAGCAACAAGTGCTCAGCTCGGCTGCGGCTACCTGTGCCGGTGTACACGCTCCGCTCGCCCGTTTTGTCTTTCCAGGGATGGCACGGAAATAGCTGCAGGTTCCCAGCAGAGGCAGGAGGTGGATCAAGGGGGTGGATAATGCAGAGAGAGAAAACGAGGGCTTTGCTCTCTCTGGGGCAACGCCGAGCGTGCGTAGGCAGAGGCAGCACCGTTGGGGCTGGCCCTGCTCATACACCCTGCGTTAGGAAGACGGCTACTAAAGAGCCATGAAGATGTCGCCCAACAAATGCCAACAACACATTTAGTTCCGCACTGGAAACATCACACACGCATGAGCAAAACTATTTTAAGAAAGATTTGGGAAATTATTACTGGTGGGTTTTATTTTCATTTCTTGCACTGGGCACCTTCGTGGTGTAAGCATTGATGGGAAGGAGAGAAAAATCATCTCCATGCATTATTTCAGAATTGTGTTCATGCTGCAGGGAGGCCTGGCAGGTCAGGGGATTAAACTTGGCCTTCCTCTTATGGCAGCAGAAGCCTGGTTTTAGCTCCACGCCTGCACGAGGCTCACGGCACATCTGGTCATTGCTGGGGAACAGGACATTGCTTTTCCATGACTCAGTCAGCAAATATCAGTATATACAAGGAGGGAAACTGAGGCACAGAGGGAAATCCCCAATGGTTACAAAATCCCAAGTGTCCAGACTTACTAGCTATGCAGGAAATCACTGTCTTTCAAAGTCCTTAAAAGCTGCAAGAAGGAAAAAATTCTGGAGAGCCTCAGAAATGGAAGTTGTGATCGTCTTCTTCCTTCCTCAGGCAGCTGCTTCATATTCTTACCTGTGTCAGACTTCCCAACCCATTTTCTAATGGTCCTGAGATAAAAAAATCACCGAAGACTTGAGAGCAACATGGTAACTGCAGAGCTGGCCAACACCACTTCATCATTTCTGCCCCTAAATCCACCTGTAGCCCCTCACAAATACTTTAAGCTCTTTAGTTATTCTGGGTTTGTGCAGCCCTGGGGGAATTCCTTTACGCTAATTAATGTGGTTTTTACCGAGATTACTATTGTCACTTTCCACAAGTGTTTTACTCAAAGCGTCTCATCTCTTACACCGGGGTTTCCTTGCAAGGAAACCTGCAGCCTGTATTTCTGAGGAATCCTGCACAAAGCAGCCAAGATAAGATGCAGAATAACCCTGCGATCCGCCGCTTGCAACCTCCTTCATATGAAACCAGGCTGACTGCAGTACTTGATACCTGGACCTACTGATATCTGCTGTTATCTCAGCCCAGATAAGATTCTTCACTCAGTCCTTCCTGTGGCTTTGACAAATAATCCAAAGATCAGCCCCCGATTGTTCCAGCAATGAAAGGGCACAGACAACACAGCTTTACTGCTCTCTGAAACTTGGCGCAATTCTTCCCTGCCTTCCTTTTTTTCAGCTCGGTTTCTAAGGTTGCAGCCTTCATGAGAAAGGTGAGTTGCCCTGGCAACATCTCAACACTCTGCCTGGACATAAATTACCTGTCAGTCTCTGAGAAAATGATGAACTGGGTAGAATCTGCTGGGTTTTTCCTTCAAAACCGGGGGTTTTCTTCCCCTTTGCCCACATAACTTAACCAGTGGTGCTTAAACTCTCTAGTAAATAAGAGAAAATTTAAAAAGGGGTGGAATAGCCCATTCCTGAGAATTCAGGGAACATCCACTCTGCCTGTAACCAGTGGAGGCCCAGGGCAAGGTCCTGCTGCTGGAAAGCTCCCACCCTTAGAAACTCTTGGAGCGCAAAGGTTGAATGTAGTTGAGGGTAGGGCAAGGGAGAGAACCTGGTCCCAGGGGAAGGGGAAGGGAGAGAGCCTGGTCCAAAGGGAAGGGGAAGGGAGACAGCCTGGTCCCAGGGGAAAGCAAAGGGACCCGGGGTAGATGGCTTCTGCTCTAAGAGGTGCTGCACGTCCCTTTGCTTACCATCTCCTACCTCTAAAATCAGGGTTCCTCTCTGAGCCCTACAGGGATGATCAAGGTGATGGAACTTGGTGTTTTCTGAACCTTAAGCCCTGGCTTAAATCCTGCAACCAGAGCACCCCAGGCTCCACAGCTGTTCCCGAACTTCTGCCGGCACCAGCAGGAGCGAAGGGAGATGAAGCTTCTTCCCACTTAGCACAGCATAAACCCCTTGAGCCAGCACTCAGGAAGTCATGGACGTGCGCAGTGCCTTCGAGGGATGCCCGTTTTTCTGTCTCTCTGGACTTTCTTCCCCAAAAGGAGAGGTATATGTGCACCATGGAGCGTTTACACCACACTGTGAGAAAGGTCAGGCAGGCTCAGGCTCAGCGAGCTCGGTGGGAAGCCCCCTCTCGTGCAGCGGGAGGGCTGTGCTCGCCACACCAGGAAGGGCTGCAGTCCTCAGTTGGTGAATAATTCAGGAAAATTTATGTAACCATAGTACAAGCATGTTTGTGTGTCTTTGCAAGATCTCCCAGGCACCACGGGTTGGATCAGTCAGGCTGGGGAACCCCAGCCACAGCATCCAGCCATCTTGGTGCCCAGATCTTCTGAAAAAAACATTAAAAAACACAAATCACGTCTGGTTCCTTAACAGCCTTTTCCGGTGTCCTCTCTTTGCAGGAGATGCTGGGACCCAATCTGTGGAGAGAGCAGGGAGATGATGCACTCCCTTGGGCACACCGGGTAGGGTGATGCCTTTATCGCTCTCTACAACTACCCGAAAGGAGCGTGTAGCCGGAGGGGGTCGGTCTCTTCTCCCAAGTAACAGGTGGTAGGACAAGAGGAAACGGCTTCAAGTTGCACCAGGGGAGGTTTAGGTTGGATATTAAGAAAAATTCCTTCACGGGAAGGGTTGTCAAACAGGCTGCCCAGGGCAGTGGTGGAGTCACCATCCCTGGAGGTATTTCCCAGCTGGGCAGACGTGGTGCTGAGGGACATGGGTTAGTGGTAATATGGCAGTGCTGGGTTAATGGTTGTACTTGATGATCTTAAAGGTCTCTTCCAACCAAAATGGTTCTATGATTTTATGAAGGTCTCCTATCAACTCTGGCCGTTCATACCCCTTTACTAAGCCCTACCTGGGCTGCTCCACCCGGAGCACAGAACCACTGCGAGGAAACTCTGAAATCCAGCCAACCAAAACCCAGCACATCCTAAATCAGGCCAGGATTACAGGATCCCAAAAGGATGACGTGTCCAAGAGCCATTAACATTCAAGGGGAGAGAAAAATCACAGCCTAAATCTGCAGCGAACGTTCCTGCTGCTGCTGCTGGAGTTTGGATGTCAGGAGCATTTCCACGGCGTCCGGTAGCACGCAGGGAGTTTTCAGTCCTGAACACGACTACTTTCATGGAGTTTAAATTTAAAAGTATCTTGCTTTTCTTTTTATTTTTCTTTCTTTTTTTTTTTTTTTTTTTTTTCTTTTTT